>QANX01000843.1:105278-190437 GCA_003254975.1 Ochetophila trinervis | reverse complement strand
AAAAATAGAAGCCCTCTAAAGGTCTAAATCCATTTTAAATAATATAAAGACGATCAAATTAATCACTATAAGATTTTCCTGAGTTGTTTTATGTATAATATAATCATATATATACGTTGCTTATTCTTAATTTCTTCTATCATGATTGTTTTTTCCAACATCATTTTCATATATAAATAATATATTATATTTGCAGCCAGAAACAAACTATGGCCAACCAAATCAAACATTTGATCCATTCCTACTAATCAACAATTAAGGTACGACTTTTGCCTTCTCTTATATATCCTTAAAACTCAACGGACAGTAGCATTAATAATGATATATATCCTCGTTATATTTATGCATTAATTCTACAGTAAAAAAAAGAAAGGAATAAATATTGATTTATAATATTATTACGGAAGAGACAACAAAAAAAAGTAGAACCACTAGATAAGCTTTAGGCCTATTTTAAGTGGATAAGCAATAGCTTTCATAATGAAAAGAAAGGAGTCGTGATGAGGTCATGGTTTAGTCCTACATCCTCTTAAGGCTATAACTCACTCAACCACATGTTGCCCCAAAGAATGCATCCCTTCAATCAAAGTTTCACTTAGCTCCAAAAGATAATATATTTGATAATAATTTATAGCCTGTAGTGTCTCTTCACCACTCATGATTTTACTAGCAATATTTGATATTACAAAATAGTTGTCTCTCTTGTTTTGTTCCTTCGAGGAGCTTCAAGGGTTCACAACTTGGAGAAAAACTTGATCTTGATATCAGTTGGAACAGGTTTCTTTTTCTTTTTTTAATTTTTATAGAGTATCACTCTGGTTGAGTCTATATATAGGCCTTTCCATGATATCACTTTGTCATTTATCATGGATTTTTTTAATCTCCTTTAGATCTTTTCTTAATTTTTTTTTACAACTAATTTACAATAATTAAGGATAACTCTGTATTATGAATTCAAAATATGATGCTAAAATCTTTTCTTTTCNTATATATATATATATTTTTTTTTTTTCCAATTTGGTCGTCTTCCTTTCTATGTGATTCTCTTTCGGTCAGTTTTTCCCCAATATTAATATGAAACGAGCATAGATACTTAATGCACTAGTGAAAATTTAATTTTGGATTTAAAGCTAAGAAATAAGATTCTGAGCATATAGAAAGAAGTAGTGCTGAATTAATGGCCTATGCAATGCATATAATGTCTTCTCTATTACCCGTGCGTGAACAAGTCTATAATACGTGGTATTCGCAAAGTGCACAGAATATGTTAAAAATAATTTTCTATCCAATAAAGAGCTAAATGATATATTTAATTATTAGAAAAGCAATCTTTGGTATGTATAGTAAAAAAGTTGTAATTCACCAAAAAAAGTAAAGAAGTTGTACAATACTACAATCATGCTAAATTATTCCCTTCACATTTGACATATATGATGGAATTTTTTGAACGCTAGCAAATAGGTTTTTTGGAAATATATATATATAGATGCACATACATATTGGAAAATGCTATGGTCAAGACGTATGATTATTTTATAGATAGAATGTCAATTATCAATATTTGAATTATTTTAAAAATTAAAATTTATAGATATATTTGAAATTTATTTACATGGTTCATTTTGCCTTTTTAATATTTACTTCACCAAACTCGTATAATTTATTAAAATTTTATTAAATTTTAATCTTAAAAACAATCTAATGACTGAATTATAAAAAAATCATGACATCCTGATCATGGGATGAGTGCATACATATGTTTCAAATATTTGTAATAATTTAGAAAACCAACATGCCATTGCCCATATTTGAACCAAAAAAAAAATGTCATTGCCCATGTGTACGTGTGTGTGTGATTTTTAATATTTATTTTTTTCATGTCATTGCCCATGTATTGAAATGGATTCTAAATCGCAATTTGTACTGCTGATAATTTTTTCATATAGTTAGCTAGACTTATCATAAAATTAAAGTGGTCTACAACATTTGAAAAACTGGTCGATCCAAAAACCAAACCATGTAATGTATGATTCATCAAGAATTAACCATCCAATATATGTTATTCAAAAATTTCCAAAACTTTGATATTATTAAGGTTAATAAAGCATAGTATGTGTCCTTTGAAAATATTAATTAATGCATCTCCACGTTATTTTTTGTAATAAAAAAAGTTAAAAAAAGAAGAAGAAAAAGTCAGTAAAAAAATGCATGTTAGGTACTGAATTAATGGCCTATGCAATGCATATCATGTCTTCTCTATTACCCGTGCGTAAACAAGTCTATAATATTGACATACGTGGGATTCGCAAAGTGTACCATAAGATAATACAGAATATGTTAAAATTAATTTTCTATCCAATAAAGAGCTAAATGATATATTTAATAATTAGAAAAGCAATCTTTGGTATGTATAGTAAAGAAATTTTACAATATTACAATCATGCTAAATTATTCCCTTCCCATTGGACATATATGATGGAATTTTTTGAACGTTCGCAAATAATTTTTTTTGGAAATATATAGAATATATAAATGTATAAATATATATATATATATAAACAGGTGTATACACATTGGAAAGTTTTATAATTAGGAAGCCATAACCACTTTAAATGAATTTTTATAAAGTTTATTTTGTCTTTAAAAAATTAAATACTTTACCAAAACTAATAAGTAACATACTGATTATAAAATAGTCATGAAACAGTGGAATGACAGCATACATATATTTCAAATATTTGCAGTAATTTAGAAAACCAACATGCCATTGCCTATATTGACCCCAAAAGAAAAAAAGAAAAAAAACGCCATCGCCCATTTGTGTGTTCGTGTGTGCGTGATTTTTTTTTTTCCATGCCATTGCACATGTATTGAAATGGATTCTGAATCGCAAATTGTACTGTTGATAGTTTGTCCATTGAGTTCCCAAAAATTGGATATAGTTAAGGTTAATAACGCATGGTTTATGTCCTTTGAAAATATTAGTTCATGCATCTCCATGTTATTTTTTTGTAATAAAAAATGTNTGTTATTTTTTTGAAAAAAAAAAAAAAAAAAAAAAAAAAAAAAAAAGAAGAAGAAAGAAGAAAAAGTCAGTAAAAAATGCATGTTAGGTAATTAATTGGCGGTGCGATGAATAAATTAATAAAAAGCTGCAAACTACTAGAAGTGGAGGGGAAAAGAATAAGTTCCAAACAGAATAATAATAGAGATATGGATATATTAGCGAGAAGCTCCAGGTAGTGCCAATTCTAGGAGATTGGTTTTGGAAGGTATACCGTATATCTAAGCAATTAATAATTATAATAGGGTTATTTGAATTTTGATATTTTTAATATAGCTTTTGAAAAATTAGAAATAATTTTTAAAGTCTGTTTACTTAGTTTTACAAGTACTTCAAACTTTCAAAAGAGTTTTTAATTCAAATTAATAAATAGTGATTTTTTTAGGTAGCTTTCTAGAAAATTAGAAGAAGAACCAGTAGTAAAAATTATGCCAATTAGGATTTAGAGTTTGCAATTAAATTCTTAACTTCTCCACCGAACAGTTTAGATCTTCATTTTTTTAATTTGTTGCAATCTAAATCTTTTTAACTTTTAACTAACAAAACTTAATGGTCTGAAAATTAAAACTATCAAAATGCAATTAATCCATAATAATAATAATGTTTTTATTTATTTTGATAACAATATTAAATTACTAATATTAAGGAAGGAAAAAGGATGGAGGAGAAAAGAAGAAGCTGAAGATGAAGTAGAGAAAGAGAAAAAGGAGGAAAAGGAAAGGATCCTGAAAATAAGGCAAAGTGCAGGGAAAGTTGGAGACAAGAAAAGACAAGCCTGGGCTTTAAATGCACGCATGCTTCGCTACAAGCACACCAACTTGGGCAACCCTTCAATTACTCAATTCCTCAGAGACATGACAACCTGTTTTTCCAACAAGCTTCAACCCCACATTTCATTGCCTTACCAATCAACAGTCTATACTTTTACTAAAAAACAACAACATCAAATTTCAAAATACTATTCATTCATACTTTTTGCAAGTCCCGCTATAGTACAATCCTTTGGGGTTACATATTTACCAAAAAAATCCTTTTTTTTGTGTGGTGAAAATACCAAAAAATCCTTTGGGGTTGCATGTAATGCAATTTTAATGTAACCCTTTGAGTTATCTTGGTGCAAAATAAATAATATTTTGCAGATGCAACTCCAAATAAGAGTGTTCTACGTATTTGAAAAAAAATCCACTTTTTGCTGGCTTTATTTTGTGGTTGATCATTTTTCTCCAAGTTTTTCTTCTTTTTCTTCTCAATGGTATCGGTTTTTAACCAATATAAGTTTATAACCAACAGAAAGATCATCAGTCATACTTGGGCCTTAAAACCCATCCCATTTTTCTCATCCTCTTCGTGAAATTGTATATAATCATGTGCTCTTGCTCTCTCCTCCTAATGCACAAGAAAATGTATTGTCATTCAATAAATATATATATATATATATTATCGTGTAAATGCACAGAAGATTTAATACATTTTGTTTTCTGATACTGACAAATGGGTTTGCATTGCATTAATATTATGCATCAAATCATAAGGAATTAAGGGACAAAGTTTACCATTTGTCGATTGATTAGGTAGCATTAGATAATTCTTATGCCCCTTCAAACCCCTCCAAAATAAAAGGACCCCATGGATTATAATATAATAAACTACTAATTAATTATAAGATATTCAATTGGAAGATCTATCATTAGCTCCATTCAAGTACATATATCACGCATCCTATGGAAAATGTTTGATGATAATAGGGTCTGTGAGGGATGCGTTTGTGTGTATATACAAGGAGACCGAGTACGTTTTCCCGGGCAGTATTAGGATGTGACAAGCCCACATGTCCATCATTATAACATGAAGTGACATGCTTTCTGATAATTCACATGAAATTTCATATCCTATGATCTATATGTGATGACCGTTATTAGCTTTTCATGTCCACGAAAATACATATACAAGAGACTGCCTCAAATTTGTACCAGCAACAACCATATTATAAGGACTATGTTATTGTTATTAGACAAAGGTTTGATTTTTGCAAATTAATCTTCAACTCAGGCTAATTTGAAAAATAATTTTAAGCCTCGGGGGGTCCCACTAGATTGATATTTAGGTTTTGAAGAATCGAAGATATCATCATGAACCATACATATAGAGGTTGTGGGTCAATACCAATCCCATGGCTATAACCACACTAGTGCGACCCAGATAATACATGAACCGGTTAAAAAATCAAGATTCTTCTTCTTCCTCATAAGACAAACAAACAGTACCATGCAAAAGCTTTAACAATTAACTAATAAAAATAGGAGCATTAGACAGCTCGTTGGGCTCTTAATTAGCTCCTAGGAATCTAGGTATACATGAGTAAATGTACCTCTCTTCCTCTATATATATGCAAACTCCTTTCCTTTCTCTTCCCACAGCTACATAGTAGAAAACTTTGAGAGAGATCAAGGGCAACAAATTGATCAAAGCCATAAAATAATGGCCAATAAGCAATTCGATCAAAATTGCCCACCAATTTCTATCACAAAAACCGTTTCAGTATACCCAAAAATCCTACACCCTGAAAAAGTTGTGAACCTCTCCAACTTAGATAGGCAGTGTCCAGTCCCTATGTACTTGGTATTCTTTTATAATCCATCTCCTGCAAGTAAGATCTTGACCGTCGATTCAGTTTTCAGCAGGTTGAAGAGTGGGCTGGAAGAGACTCTGTCAATTTGGTACCCTGCGGCTGGTAGATTGGGGTTTAATAATCCTGGCGATCGAAACCTCAACCTCTGCTGCAACAACAAAGGCTCACTTCTTCTTCAGGCCTTCACTCCGCTTAGGATCTCCGACTTCGGTGATCTTTCTCACTACCATCCCTTCTTTGAGAAGTTGGTTTTTAAGCCCCATTTTGGTGCCAATTTCTCCGAAATGCCACTGGTTGTTGGTCAGGTGAGGATATATATTTAATCACATTCATATATCTTAATATTAGATTAGACTCTAATTCCAAGAAAATAATGTCAATTAATAGCTAGTCTTTTTCTACGACACAAAATAACCTTCACAATTTCCAAGGTATACCCTAATAATTCATATATTTCCATGTTTCTTAATTAATACTATTTTGTCTGCGACACAAATAATTATAAGCCTGCCCTTCATGTCACGACTAGGGTTTTGAGCAAAAAGCTTCTGATTCTTGAAAATCACCAAAAGAAATGGAGAAAACATGGCAGCGACTTTGCTTTCACTTAAGACACGGTAAAGACAGATATTAATTTTCAGGGAAAAGAAAAGTAGAGCATAAAATTAGAAAATACACAGAGAATTGATTACGGACAAATGAAAACATGGTTCAATTAAATGATTAAAATGTTTATAATATGAGGGATATATAATACATGCAGGTGACAAAGTTTGGATGCGGAGGATACACAGTAGGCATAGGAACGAGCCACTCGCTGTTTGATGGACCAGCAGCTTATGAATTTCTGAGTGCATGGGCTTCGGCTGCTTCAGCTACCACGATGAAACCAAACAAAACTGCCAGCCTGGCAGAGCTTTATAAACCAGTGCACGAAAGACCTTCACTCTTGCTTGCCAATTCTCAATTTCAACTGCCCCAAAAAGCCGTTGCTAATAATAATAATAATCTGTCTAAAACCGCAGCTACTGGTAGCGGTGCCGCGGCCATAGATCATCTGTACCGGCTGATAATGCAAGCGGCTGCTGAAGGAAGCCTCGTCCTCAGTCCTGGATCTTCTTCCACTTCCAGTGCTCATAACAACGCCAATTATGTTCTCAGAACCTTCCATCTCAGCGCTAACCTCATTGAAAACTTGAAGATCCAAGTTTTCAATCAGAACCATGGCTTTTCTTGTTCTTCATTTGAGGTCCTTGCTGCTCACTTGTGGAAGGTAATTAGTTTTTTTATTTTTTATATTACTTCTTCAATTTTCTAGTTTTACAGCTTTTAATTAACATCTGAAATTTAATTAATAAAAACTTTTTAATTCGACTTATTTTCCTTACGCTGTAAGATCTAACGACTACTAGTCTACGTTCATTAATCAACCTTGATTTTAACTGTAACAATAAAAATCATGATGTAGATGGAATAAATTCATAAGCAATGATATCATCGAAACATCCAAATTCAAAAACAATGGATTGTCGGAGTTCTATGATTGATTGCAGTCTAACAAAACAATGAATAATCGTCGGGCATAAGTGCCTTATTGATTCAAACAGTTATTCTATTAATTTCTAAGGAAAAAAAACTATAAATCACCATAAAAGTGGATTGTCAGTAGAACATAAGCTTTTAAGTAGTTATTATTAAATAATTAATTTGTAAAATAACTGGAGTCCAATTGATGATCATTACTAGTGGTGACAAATAACAAAATTAAAATATTATTATGTGACTATAAATATAAAAAACATGATGACCCACCTCCTATTAATTTAAGTTTTTAGAAACAATGATAATTCAACATAGTATCAGAATCAAAAATTCTAACAGTAAGTTTGAAATTCAACAGTTTTATTTAAAAACAAAAATATATATGGATTCAAAATGAACTAAAAAAGAGGCGGATCGAAAATATATATGAAAAGGCCTACATGTGAGGTAAAATAATAGATAGTAAATATAAAAAATATAATAATCCACGTTCTATTTGTTTGTCACATTTCATTTCAGGCGAGGTCCAAAGCCTTAGGACTGAGAAAGGAAGCAATGGCATGTTTACAATTTGCAGTGGATACGAGGAACAAAATGGTACCTCCACTGCCTGATGCTTTCAGTGGCAATGCTTATGTTCTTGCCTCTGTTGCTTTAGCAGCCGCAGAAGTGGAGGTGGTTAGCCACAAAACCATAATCCAGAAGATAAGGGAAGCCAAAAACTCTGTCAACAACCACTATGTGACTGCCTACATGGAGGGACTCCAAGGTTCACAGGGTTCTCTCCCTCCATTGAAGGAGCTAACCATAGTTTCTGATTGGACAAGAATGCCATTTCACAAGGTTGACTTTTTACATGGAGAAGCTGCAGCCTATGCATCTCCATTGCTCACTCCAATTCCTCAGGTTGCATATTTTATGCAGAATCCTAATGACAGCAAGGCAATCCATGTCAGAATCGGGTTGCTTCCACAATATGTCGATGCTTTCTCTCGCTGCTTTCTCACAGCAGATCCATAAAATACATATATATATTAGCTGTTCCGCTTTCTTTTTTTTTTTGAGTTTACTTTAAATTCTCTCTTTGTTGGTGGGCTTAGGTGATCTGGGAAAGAGATCATTAGAAGATGATTATATATATAAAATGACAATGGTATTGTCATAGCGAGTTGTTATAAAACTAATAATCTGATTACATAAATATGTGGAAGTGTCGTTTGGTAAGACACAATTCAGAACCCATCCTTATTTCTTCAGCGAAAAAAATTCAGAACCCATCCAAGTTATGATATTACAGTCAGACATGCTTTTCAGCTTTTTTTGGTCAGACTATGCCAGCAATGACCAATGTTTTAGTGGGGTCCTCTAGTTTATCTCAATCAACAGTCGTACATCATATCATCATTTCAGCGCGCGCGCGCGCACACAAAAAAAAAAAAGTGTAATCAACGAGAAATCATTAAACCCACATTAGTGCATTGACGGGCCCATGGACAACAATGTCTTTTCATTAATACCAAATAAACAAGCCGTTATTCATGGTATATTTCTCCATCAATTGTCAAAAATGACTGCGCTGAAACTAAAGGAAAGACTAAGAGGAAGCTAATTGTTGCTGGTGAAATTCTTGCTATCTAAGACAAAAGTAGTCTAAACAGAGTCGAAACATGTAAATTTACAGGAGGTAAACCTCATTGCAGAGGGTAATTTCGTTGGGATATCCATCTTGCTTGCATATAAAATGCATATTCACATCCATCTTGCTTGCATATTCACATTGATGGTCCGAGGGAATAAGCATCAAACTCACCTCCCATTGGTTTTGTCTTATCTTGTCCCTGAATTACCAGAACAGTATTAGTTAATGCCAAAGAAATCAATGAGAACAATATATGAATCACCAGAATACTAGAGCCAAAAGGACAAAGTTTTTATCAGTCTAAGCAAATGGTCAAAGGCATCTTTTCAGCTCTAAATAACTGGGAATGCAAAGTGAAAGGCTGCACTATGAAGACTGTTTACAAAATGTTCCCACCAATCCAGGCCATGTTCACCACTATATCTCTGATTTATCATCAAGAAAGTTAGAGCTCTGGAAGGTCGGCGGCGCATGGATGGTATGATCGACTGGACTGAAACATGACAAAAAATAAAAACTCCGTCCGAAAAACCCAGATATCCTAAACACATCATACAAACTGATCCTGTGAAGTATCGACAATAAAATGCTCTTTCAGAAAACCATCTACACTGTTTTTTCTTTCAGGAAGCTTCATAAATTTCAAATTCTCTAAATTGGATAACCTTTACCAACAAAGAATATCCAAAAAAGTTCTTGCTAACTGTTTTGACTGTGTGCTAACTGTTTTCAGTCATTGATTGTACGAATAATTGTACAACAGTAAATTAGGCATGTAAAGCAAATATATAGATAGATTATTACCTGTTTCATCATCATTGCACTCACTAAATCTTCCAAAGAGCCAACAGTATTAGAGATGTAACCTCCCTGTGTCCTCTGTTGGTCCAAGAGGTACCCCTGCTGCTTCAATCTCAGTGATGTCTCTATTGTTGGTTTTTCAACCTCATCATATTTCATGATTAAGGGATCAACATAATTTGATTGCCCAACCAAATTGTAATCAATGCTTCTTTCGAAGATCAAATTCTTAGAATCCAAACTCCGCTCCAAAGGACCCATGGCACCATCAACAGGCATCAAAGAGTTCATCGAGCTACACATAGTATTTGAATGGTAAGAGGAATCCGGCTTCTGGTTATCCCAACCCTGAATTAGGGGCTCATTAATTGTGTGCCCAGGATTACTGCTTATTGCAGATTGTTGGCCCTGCATATCTGTTCTTAAATCCTGAGAGTGTGTGGTGACTGAAGTTACTGAAGAAACATCAAACCGATTGCTACCCAATTGTGAAGCCATTACAGACAGATTGTCCCTCAAGCTATTAGGATGAGAACTAGTCTGTTTAAAGCGGTCGCTTGAAAGTAAAGAATTTGACTGGTAACCAGATAACTGAGCAGAGCTAGACCAGTTCTCAGTACATCTACCATGATCAGGCAAAGGGGAACAGAACTCTGATTTCAAGGAGGTCATTGAAACAGATGATTGACCAACAAATTTTCTTCCACATTGGTCATCTTGAGGGTTTCCTAGCATCAACATGTTGGGTGAAACAGCCAGAGCATTGTTTGAGGTATTACTTGTTATTTTTGCATCTGGGAGGCCATTGGAAAGAGGGAAAATCAGGGGATCATCAATAGCATTGGAGAACTCTCCAATGTGTGTAACACCCTTACTATTTTGTTGATCAAGTTCAAATGATATCGGCATTCTTTGAAGCATGTTCCCGTTATGGTTTCCATGAACTGTGGCAGAATGGAACTTCACTTGATCATTGGAGTTACTTACATTTTGTGCATGACCCAATTGAAGCCGTCCCGAAGAAGGAAGGCAATGCAAACCCATACCAGCAGGAGTATTCAATCTCCCAATCATCCCACTAGGCGGGAAGGATCTGAAAGCGGTATTTTGAAACTGCACGGATCCATTTAATGCAGGGTAACTGCCAAGGCCATTCATAGAACTCACTCGCAAATAGGAAGAGTCTGAGCTACCTAAAGCTGCCACCATATTAGCTTGTTGGTTTGCCACACAGCTGATTCTTTTAAGGTAAAGCCTATATTTCTGAAATCAAAGAAGCATTATGTAAGCTTCTTAGAAATAGTAAATATAGATCACATTGAATTAAGGAAAGATTAGCATCCATACCTGGAGATGACTTGCCACATTTTCTCTTGTAAGCTTTTCAACATTCATCAAATCTAAAATCTTTTTGGGAACTGCCTCTGCATTGGAACAAAATTAAGATGAAATTAATCGACAAAGAAAAGCTAATTTCATGGAAGAAGAATCTCAATAAAATAAAAACTGAGTTGAAGGACAAAATAAATTTAGTAACAAAGTTGAACATCCATTAACTTCAAAGATGGGTGAAGAACCTACTGTCAATGCCCAACTGATTGACAGCTGCAACAAACTTGCGATGCAACTCGACAGACCAAACTACACGAGGCTTCTTTTGTGTTGATGGATCGTCACTGTCATTTTCATCACGATCCTCATCTTCATCTTCATTCTGATCCTTGCGTTTCTTATTGAGCTTCCCATTCTGATCTAAATTTCCTGTCCCTGCTGACTCTGGATCTCCTTCACCATTCCCAATATGAGACTTGTCCTGATTGCCAGAATTGTTGTGGTCCTTAGAATCAAACTTCTTCCTCCTTATTACATGTTGCCAGATGTTCTTCAGCTCCTCAATTCGAATAGGTTTTAGCAAATAATCACAAGCTCCATGGCTGATTCCCTTCATTACAAGCTTTGTATCGCCATTTGCAGACAACACTAGAAATATATTAAACATGTTTAGACAATTTCAGATCACAGCATGGTACTAAGTTATTAAGTGAAAAACATTTGGTTTGAATATATATAAAATAAAATAAAAAAGAATTTCCAAAAGTCTTTCTCAGATAAGAAACTGTTCACTTACCGTAACCACAACTTCAATAGTATCAGATTTTAAAAGTTTTGAAAAGTCACTGTTTTAGCAGTGCATTATAATTCTGGGAAATTCATCTATACAATTTTTGAATGATTAGAGCATTATTGAATAATTCCAGATTCCAAACAGAATATAAGTTCCCTAACATAGAAAGAAGCTTACTTATAACAGGAAGGTCCATCTCAAGCCCCACAAGCTCGAGCAACTTAAATCCATCCATGTCCGGCATATGCACATCACTGATTACCAGGTCAAACCTGTTTTTGTTCTCTCTTAGCATCTTCAACGCCGTGATCGCCTGACTAGTTGTTGTAACTGCAAAACCCATACCACATAAATGTAAAAGAACAAATTTTCTGTTGGGGGTTGGATCTTGGATGGTAGGAGAAGGAAGAAAGATGAAAGATCATATTATCAGCTCCACAATTTCAAGTAACCTATCAATTATCCATAAATCAACAAGAAGCTTAATCTAAAATATTTCAAACTATCATTTAAAAAAAATAAAAAATAAAAAATTGCAAATTGAACAGCACTGAGAACTTAATAAAGATTGAAGAAAAGTCTAACACAATATGAAAGTGTAATTTTTAGGGGAGGAAAAAAATCTTATTTCAAAATTTAAGAAAAAGACTACTCTACAGATTTTGAAGATTCAATTAATACTCAAGTGAATAATTTCCATAAAACTCAGTATAAAATCTAAAAAAAGAGAGAGTATAAGTGGATATGAAAATCTTACTCAAACGTCACAAATCTAGGAATTCACATCCATTAACATAAAAATAAGATCGAAATTAGTGAAAATATTTAACATCTTAAGAAGTAACTGGGAATCTAACTTGACATTCGCGCAAGACCCTGCACACAATTTAGTCAATGAAGAACACTGGTATTGTATATTACATAACTGAAACAAATAGGACCAAATAAACCGAAAGCTCTAAATCAAAACACCAAACAAAAAACAAAATTTTAATAGAAAAAGCCCAAATTAGCGAACCCATCTCAGAAATCTCCTAGGAAAATCAAGTAAACGAAAAAAAAAAAAGAAGAAGAAGAAAAGAAACAGAGCTAAACCATGGTATTGGCATCGACGAAGCAGAGTCTCCAGAAGTTTGAGGCAAGTGGGGTCGTCGTCCACCGCAAGAACACGCATTCCAACAGGAAACTGACCTCTGCGATCATCAACTGTAGTCTCGATGGTCATTTTCTCAAGCAGAAAAAAAAAATTACTCACTTCGGACCAGAGAATCGCAGGGCCCTTCGAATGTTTAAGGCTCTCTTCCTTTTGGGTTTTAGAACAAAACCCAGAATCAATAAAGCACAGAGATTGCAAAGATTAAAACCAAGAGAAAGAGAAAGGAATGTGATTGGAAAGTATGGAATCTCGTAAATTTTTATGGAGTTCTCTCGGTCACTTTCTCTGTTTATCTCTCTGACTGTAAAGAAGAGAAATAAATGAAATCTATTTTTCATTTATTAAAGAAATCAAGAATGAGAGCCTTCGTAGACTTTCTGAATTGACCATTTTTTTATTTTTTTCCTTTTTCTGTGGTCTTTGATAGAATGCAATACCATTATGGAAAACAGTTTAGAAAAAGAAAATTTGCACGATGGATTCCCGCGCGTGCATTCTACGCGTAGTTAATCTGGGTTTTATTAGCTTTTGAATCTAACATCAATTTTGACAAATCTTGTCTTCAAGTTCCAATTCTTCTGGTCGATAAAAATAGTCAAAGAAAGGGAATTACCGTTAAGTTAGAAGCCGATGGAATACTTTTTAATGCAAAATAATTGTCTAGAATATATATATATAGTTAGTTTTTGTCAGAAAGTTTTTAATTTATTTAAATTAAATATGCTTATTAATTAGTTATATTATTANACTCCTTTAGAATACAAAAATAAAGACTACAAACTTTAAAATAATTTGGAAAAGATTCCGAAATCCCTATAAAATAATAAAAAGAAAAAAACGAGTTTACCATTTTTTTTTAATAGACTACTTTATCTCTATCTCTTTTTTCTTCTTCTTTTTTTTTTTTTCTTTTTTTGTAGGGTTTTGGTTATTTATTTTTTTGGAAAGTTTTTGAAATTTGGAAACTATTATATGGGTTTGCATAAGAATTTACAAACGTAGTTGATTTAGCACATCTCTACCTGTTGAGGAAAGAAAATGGAATCCTTGATTAGTAGTGGAGATAGTAATTAGAACCATCAATTAAAAATTACCCTTGCGGAATGAGTTAAGATAAGGTACATTACAATAACATAATTAGAAGGAATGGTTTCAATTAGAATTTTGTTAAAAGGTAAGATAAGATATAGTCCAAGGATTTAAGAATAAAATATGAGGTAATAAGATTCAATATTCTACATATACAGTTTAAGCTCTATTAATTATGTCAACTATATGCGAAGGCATGGTAGTAGATGAGGCTGATTACGAAAAAAAAAAATTCGTTGTAGATGAGGAATGGTAAGTAATGTAAAATAGAGATCATGAAAAGGAAAATTCATAATACAATGCAATTTTTTCTTTTGGTGAATATAATACAATGCAATTAGGTAAGACGATATAGGGAAAAAAGGAAATAAAGTTATGGGTTTTTAATAATATATAAGGAAACCATAAGGTAGTCTTTTCTTTTTTTGGTGAAAGATAGAATAGAGAAAAAAAAAAAAAACAATTAAGGTGCTACTAATATGATACCATAGAAGTTTTTCATTTCCTTTTTTTTTTTTCTTTTATTGGGAGGTTATAAATGTGGAGGGGTAGTAAATATTTCCTTAAAGAATATTCCTCGAGGAGATGCCATACAATTAACTGAAAGAAAAATAAATAAATAAGTAAAGACATGGTAGGGAATTTAAAAGTGTTATTATTTGCTTGTCTAGTAAATTATTGAAAAATGAGTTTCAAAAAAACTAAAAATTAGTAAATGAAATACTTTTTTAACATCTATTACAGATAAAAGAAATTATTAAATTAGAAAGTAAAATTATTTATTTATTAAATAAAGTAAAAGTAATTATAGAGAGATTAGAACAATCTAAAAAGCAGTTTGTATTATAAAATGGGTGTTTTATAGTGTGATTGGGACCACCTCAAAGTTTTTATGGAGGATATAGAGAGAGAGCGAGAGGAGTAACTTATTTATTTATTTGGTAGAAGAGAGGGCGGTGTGACTTGTGCTTCAATTTCTGAAATCAAAATGTAATAGTTTATTCAATGTTTACCAAATCCTCTTTTCCCTTTTGCATTAACTTTCATCTTTAACAAAATTTGCTTTTATTAGGCTTTTCTTTCTAGACTAGAAGCCTACAGGATCTACTTTCATGTTTCCAATAAAAGCTTAGAAAGAAAGAGTAAAGATAATCAATTTTGTGTTTACCATTTATCCCGCTTGTATTTATTTGTGGTTAAAAAGCATGACCTTTTATACAAAATAAAGTAAATAGAATAATCAATTTTTTTTATTTTACTTTTTTGGTTTCTACCAATTGACCTGAATTTGTCCAACTGTTCCATTGTAAAAAAAAATCACTTAAAAAAATGTTGCATTGAAAAGGAAAACTAAATAAATAAATAAAAACATTAAAAAAAAAAATTGAATGGGGTTCCAAGTATATACAAAGACAATAACCTAGGGAATTTAGGTGGTGGCGGGGTTTTAGATTTGGAGTATAAGGGAGGGACAGTCCAAGTTTTGGTAGCAAGCTATACCCAATTAAAGGCAGCTGTTTGTGAGGTCATTGATCACATGGATCATGACACTTATGAGAAGGACAATTTCTCAGTATGCAATTTTTTTTTTTCTTTTAATATAAGAGAATAAAATTATTATCTCAAACGAGTGACAGCAAAAACTGCTTTTCTTATAAACAAATATTTCTAAATGTATCAAAGTCCTATATCTAATAGCAGAAAAAAAGAAATGGACCACCAAGAAAAACACATATCGGTATTGGTATGAGGGAAGAGACACAAAAAACAGAGGGGTATGTTTGACACGTACTGCATAATGGTTAACTGAAGGAGGCAAATTTAATTGATGGCTACAAAGTGATAGTGATAGAGACAAAGCCAAATACTTTTGCGGGGTTGGTGGAGAAAGTGAAATAGTGAGTATGAGAACCAATGAATGAATAAAAAAGCTAGCAAATCATATTAAAGTTGAATGCCCACTATATATATTTAGTGGAGAAAATCTTATAAGCATGTTAGATGTGGCCTATTTTTTATTAGCAAAAAAAATGTTAGATTTTTGGTCTCTTCTTCATTTGATATTGTGTGGAAAGTTATATCATTGCAATTATATGATTTTTGTAGATAATGATGACTAAGGGATTAGAGGGGCTTCTATCACTTAATCCCTGGTAGTTTATTTATTATTAATGGCATTCATTAGCTTTATATATAAAAAAAATATTATTTATCATCATTATAATGATACACTAGTAGTAACGGCATTTTCCGTGGCTATCGTTTTAAAAAATTGCATTTATTTATCAAAATTTTAATAAAAAATAATATAAAATTAAATATTTTAAATTGTAATTTGTTATATAAATTACAATTCTACATCACCAATAATAATAAATAGAAAAGGAAAACAGCAAAACACTTTATTTAGTCCCTACTTGTTAGTGCACAGCCTCATCCTCATCATTATTGCTTTATCATCTCCCTTTTTAGCTGAATGTTAAAGTTTTACGGTTACTAAGAGATAAACATTCAGTTTTTTTTTTTTTATAGCTTTGGTAGGATCCGAATCATCAGTTGTATGATGTCATTTTAGAGCTATGATGTCATTTTATTTAAAATTACTAATAAAAAAATCTGTTTCATTTCATTTAAATTTACCAATAAAAAATAAAATAAATCTAAATGAAAAAAAATAACTGCTTTTTAAAACCAAATAAAATTCTATCAACAAAGAAAATGGGACAGAAAATCCCCATCCGCTTTGGCATGATAAAGACAGAGAAATCAAATAGCCCAATTAATTATATTTGCTGTATGTATGTAATGCACGGTAACTGTTTGATCTTTTGCACCCAAAACAAAGAATAATTGACGTTGGTCATAAAACTTACCAAGAAGGAACAAGAATGAGGCGTAATCCACAGTGCCATTAAAAATCGTAAAATGGCAATTGGGTTGTGTTTCTCAAGTTGTAAGCAATTATGGGGGCCTTGCTTTGCTTGAAAATGTCAAACTGCTTTATTTTTCCAAAACCTTAGTAAAAAGATTAAAAATTAAGGACAAGTTAATTACTTCCTTGGGAGTTGCTATCTAGTAGGCATAGCTTGGAGGATCATGGCCTTATCAGAAATCCAAACAAGATCCCAATGAACTTGTTTATGATTATCCAAAGCACCAAATTTGACTACCAATTAAAAATCAAGTGGGCATGATAACAAAAGCCTCTCTCTTCTTTCTCTCTCTCTCTCCACCCAGATATATAAATGTGGTATATATAGTTTTTTTTTTTCTTAATTTTAAATGTTAAAAAATGCATAGGTTGAAGATTCATATGGTGGGTGCAAAATCTTAAGATTCCTTTGCTTTTTAGAAGTCACATGAGTTTCCAATTGGAATGAGTTAAGAAGGTAGGGTATATGGGGGAAGAACAGTGTACCTCGCCCAGAAATATGGCTTATTTATTGCTAAGTATAGCTCATGTTGTCTCCCACGAGGGCTCTATTTCCCCAATATTAAATATTTGCTTCAAATCAAATTCTTCACTATTATATCCCTCAAATCCAGCTCCACTTCAACAAAATGCCAACCCCAACTCAGCCCCTAACTACAACTAAGCAGCTTGCAAAATACAATTCCACTCTTCTCTCCCTGAAATTTGTATGTAACAACAATTTGATATTAATTAAACATAAATGGGCTCTACTCACATTAGCTTATGTATATATATATTTAATCTTCTGTGAATTATTTTTCAATTTATGTTAAAAGATATAGTGACATGATAAGTGCTATTGGTAGAAACAATCTAGCCGTTTTTATCATAAACTATTTATATTGTACTTCCTTCATATATATATATATATATATACATGGTGGCCTGGTCTCAACAAAAAAATATGTTAGCATTAGCACTAACATGCAAGAATAAAGTAAGGTGGGTATTTTTGGTTTGCCAAGAATGGATGTTAATAATTAGAGAATAAATTGATATCATTGCTATTACAAAAAGGTTAAAATCTGTATGTTACATGTAATCAATGGGTGTTGTAATTATGAATGACCAAAATCATTTTTTCAACCCCATCAATTATTGAATGAATTGCTCTCCTATATTAAAACATAGCAAAGTACAGAGTTTGTGATAAAAAGAAAGACATGCTTCTTGTAATTTGTGGGAGCAGTGTTGTACAAAAATTGGATATTTTAAGCAGGAGGTTCATGAAAGTCATGATGCCATTACTGAAGGAATGGGATACAGTCACACGTCAAGCTAGCCGTCTATCTTACATAAATAATTTTTATAAATTAGTCATTTTACGAATCAGTATATTTTGAAGTTTCAAGCATCAATTCCCTTCAGCCATTCACATATATTTGGATCATTCAAAACTTTTAAGGGAGAAGTACCATATATAAAAATGGAATCGACATTCAACTCCAACAACTACAAGCAAGATTGAAATATGCTTCTCCTGAGAATACAGCTATTAATGTAATTAATATAATGGTTTCTTATATCACAACAACCATTAATTATTATAACATAGAGATGTTAGGCATTTTGTCTTTTCTTTTCTTTCTTTTTAATATATAAAATGGAAAAAACAAACAAAATTTCTTTTTAAAGTTAAAGATTAAAAAATCCTAGTTGACAGATATGTAATAAGCCTAGCGTAATCTCTTTTTTATTTTGCAATGACCTAACAAAATAAACAATAACGCTAATCTTATTCTATTAGTTAGGTGTTATTCGGTAATATGGTTACTTTAGTTTATATATATATATTTTATTTATTTGTGTGTAATTTTTTATGATAAATGATATAGTTTGTTATATATCTTAAATAACTATAAACTTGAAAAGAAAAGAAAAAATAGACAATTTGAAGTTGTATTTAATTTTGTGTTTATTTTTTTAACTTATACTTAATTTACATGCTTAACAAATAAGGGTGAACAAAACCAAACTGAACCGTTCAAATTGAACTAAACTGCTGCTTTTGGTTCGGTTTGAAAAAAATAAACGGTTTAGTTTGATTTGTTATGTAAAAAAACAGTAATTATTAGTTTGGTTTGTGTTTTAAATAGTTTTTAAACTGAACCAACCCCAACCACCTATTTATATATAATATATTTTTACTATGCTTTATTACTAATGATAAATATTTTTTATGTTTGAAATGTATTATGCAATTTTTAGTATGGATTGTAATATTTTTATTTTAGACTTTAAATTGTAATATTTTTAAGTTGAACTTAATACTGTAATATTGAAATTAATTTGGACTTTAGAGTTTGAACTATTTTATTAAATTAAGTTTGAACTATAGAATTAAATGATAGATCATTGTGTTATATTTTAATTGGAATTTGAACTATAATATTTAAATGAATAATTGAATTAGTGTTTCATTAATAACCATGTCATTTAACTTTTAGTTGGTTTATAATTTATGATATAAATGAAAATGCAATAAAAAATAGGTTGTAAGCTTGCAACATTAACAAATAGACGGAGGCCCAAACCTCTCAACCGAATCAAATCAAACAGTTCATTAATAGTTTGAATTGAGTAATTCTAATAGTTTAATCTGATTTGTTATTAAATTAAACCATCAACTATAATTTTAGTTTGAATTTTTAAAAAAAAATCGTCCAAATCAGACCGCACCCACCCATATTAACAAATTCTAACTACCACCCATTAAAATTTGACATGAACAAATTACATGAAACTAAGTAAAAAATATTAAAAACAAAAATTGAAAACCAACCATATCACCAAACAACAATTAATTAATTATTTTTTTTGCTTTTTGATTCATCAAACACAAACACGTTTTGTATCTGTAAAATGCATTGCACGTCCCATCTACGTCTCAAATTTGAACTCTTGTTTGTGTCCAAGTTCTAACAATCTGAATAATGAACAATATAATACAATAATGAGGGTGGGCTGCAAGGAATCTGTATGTATAAATTACATTGACGTAATTAATGTAATATTACTGCATTCATATTAAATTTCCCTTCGGAGAGTCTTTAGTTATTTTTTTTGGTGATGTCTTCAGTTATTCCAAGCAATTGAAGCTGCCAAAACACAAGTAAAACAAAAAAGTTAAATTAATTTAATCACAATCAAATTTCAATTATTATCCTAGCAATTAGAAAAAATAAATAAAACAAGAAAAAACCTAGGCCAGCTAGCCAAAAGCAAGCTAGATAGATAGATATTTGGACTATCTACGGTTAGAACTTACAACCCACCTAGAGTCGAGAGAGTCCAGTCTTTGTCCTGGCCCAGGGCCCAAAAGAAATATCCACCTAAGCCCAATGACCGGGCATATTGGACCTTCGACTTTATAGAGACGACATCATCGTAACCGATCCAAGAATCTCCGACTATAGAATAATACGACACAGTTTTGCCATCAAATACGACAATGCCCTTGCCCTCGCTGTTAAAATCAACAATTTGGCGGTACAACAAAATGCCATCTCCGGGACCAACGCCCAATGCGGGTGCTCCAATTCCGTTCACATTCGGGTCCTGGAGCTTCCAAGTCTTACCGTACAACGGTAGCCCCATGACAATCTTTCTGGGCGGTACTCCGGCTTCGATCCACGACCCGATTCCATAGCTAGTGCTAATATTGCTGTTCGGATCATAGAGGGCCGAATGTGCCCCGGTGAAATTTTCCCATGATCCATGATAATCGAAGCACATTAGATTAACCCAGTCCACATATTTTCGAATAGCTTTCGCTGGGTACGATCTGGATTTGTCAGGGCTAAATCTCGAAGCGAAATACACCGCAGATGAGAAAAGAAGACGCGGTTTTCCGCAATTTTCAGCTTCGGCATCAATGGCCTTCCTCCATTGCTTGTACAAAAGGGCTAAGTTGGACATGTCATCGTCGTTAGCTGGGTACTCCCAATCGAAGTCAACGCCATCGAACCCATACCTTCGAGCTATTCCAATGGTGGAATTGATAAAGATTGCACGGGTCGACAAGCTACTAGCCATTTTGGAGAACACAACCGGGTCGTTACCTGCGCCTCCAATGGATAGCAGAGTTTTGACGGGGGGGTTTCGGGTTCGGAGCGCGTCCATGAACTCGGGGATCTTGGTTTGGTCGAAGGAGGTGAGGTTGAGCCTGTAAGTGTCGGGTTCGGGCAAGAGGAAAGCATAGTAGATGTGGGTGAAGTGGGAGGTATCAATGGAGGAAGCCGGAAACGCATCGAACGACGGCCAATAAGCCGCTTGGATACCTTTTGGAGGACGGACGGGGACATACGGGTTTTCATCCGGATCGGGTCTGTATGTGGGCGGGTAAGGACCCGGAGTTGGTAAGGGAGGCGTTGAGGATGAAGTTGAGAGACAGAGGGAATTTTGAACGAGTGAGTGAAAGATAAGAAGAGGCAGAAAAGACAGCAAGTTTAAGTGGTCAGCCCAATAGCTGGGACTTTGTGCTAAGATATTAAACATATTCTCAATGGGGCATTGGGGTTGAACCTAAGATGTTGATCTTTTATAGGGGTCCATATTGGGTGGTTAGTATCGACAGGTTTATTTGTTATTTCAGACTTGTGTTGTCTCCTGTTTGGAAGGTTGTGCTCAAAAGTTTCCCTAGTGAATTATTCACATTAGGAAAGGAAGAAGAGATCAAACAAATGCGGCCAAGGGTTCAAGAGAAATGGGTATATGTTTTAAAAAGAATGGCTTCTCAATATCAAATTTTAAATTGTTATAGCTTATGCAAAACAGCATCTGCTTGTAGCTTATGCAAAACAGCATCTGCTTGTATATGAGAGAAATATTCTGTTTGTTTTTAGAAACAGTTTTGAATATATAAAAAAAATCATCATCCTATTAGAACCACTAATTCTGAAAACAAAAAAAAACAAAAAAAAAAACACTTGAAACATTAAAGAATATATATAAAGAGTTTGTCAGCCTACTAGGCAAGCATCAACTAGCATCTGGCTTGTTCTTAACTAACTTGATGTGTAAAGACTCAAGCGAAACCATTTCAAATGAACTTTTTTGGAGACCCTTCTATGAATGAAATTTGGCAAAAATAGAATTGGAAAAAAAAAAAAAACCAATGAAACCGGTTGCAAGAGGGGAAAAATGGGGGGAAAGATAGGTTTGGGCAGGAAATGTTATGTGTGGCCAGGAAGATGCCACGTGTTCAATTTAAAATTACATCATATGGAAAAAAACTTCCAACTTATGGAAAAAAAGTTACAAATTTTGGACAAATTTACGTATTATGGAAAAAATTAATAAATATAGAAAAAAGTTACTAAGTATGCAAGAAAGTTACGTATTTTGAAAAATATTACACCGTAAATCAAAATTACTAAATATGGAAAAAAAATTACTAATTATGAAAGAAATTTACGTATTTTGGCAAAAACTTACACTGTAAGACAAAATGACTAAATATGGAAAAAAAATTACTAAGTATGAAAGAAAATTACGTATTTTGGACAAAATTACACTGTAAGACACAATTACATCATATGAAAAAAATTACAAAGTATGAAAAAAAGTTGCGTATTTTGTATAAATTACTAAAAATGAAAACAAAAATTACTAATTATGGAACAAAGTTACATAATTTGGAAAAAATTACATTGTAAGATAAAATTACATCATATGAAAAAACGTTACAAAATATGAAACAAAATTTTGTAGTTTGGAAAAAATTACACCGTAAAGAAAATTACATTATATGGAAAAAAAATTACAAAGTATGAAAAAAAATTGCGTATTTTGTACAACAATTATGTATTTTGGATAAAATTACTTGAAAGTGTTAATCTCTCCTATTTACAAATACAAGTAAATTACATAGAAACACACAATTAATTTAGTGTAATTAATTATAATTAAAAAAATTATTATTTTTGTAGTATGTCTACTACAAAAAATGTAGAGTTAATTATAAATGTATTAAATTATATAATTTTATATTATATAATAAATATGACCAATACTAAGTCATAAATATTAAATTATTCGATTAGTAAATATAAAAATTCGGCGGACCAGGCGTTGGCCATGGCGCCTGGCTTACCGCCTAAGGGCATCTACCCTTGATGAGCCAAAAAAAAATTATTGGGGCGAACTAGGCCCCTACCATGGTGCCTGGCTTACCGCCTGGGGGCTTTTGCCCCCATGGGAAGAAATTTTTGGGTGCAAAAAAAAATTATAAATCTATATTTTTAACATGTGTTATTTACTAAATAAATTTTATCATCAAATTTTAGTATGTGTAGCAGTAAAAAATTTTAATTGTCAATTTTTTAAATCAATTTATTTATGTTTTATATATCATGGAATTGATTTTTGTCACATTTACATAAGTGAGTTTGCAAAGAAAATGAATAATATAGAGTTATTATAGTTTAAATTTTTTCATGAATATTATTATTCATAAAAATTTTGAACTGTAACTACATTTATTTATTAGAATGTATGCACTATATGCTATTGAATACAATATTGATTTTAATACAACTTATTAAGATTGTTGAGTTATACCCATTGGTGTAAATGCAAATGACCACTTTTTATTTTGCATTTTTGATTTCTCAAAACACAAGCCTGGAATCCAACATGTAAATCCTATATGCTTGTGTCTTGGAACTGCTGTATTACTATATTACCAAAAATCTTTTCATAGTAGATCAAAAGGACTGAATTAATATTAATTAATCATTAAAGTTATCTGAACCTAAAATTTTACATATCAAAAAACATGGACATTGCTACTTGGATGTTCTGCAAGGACTACAGTACAATCCACTCATTGAAAAAATTTTGTGGAGAAAAACTTGGTTAGTATTATCTAGCCGATAAAAATCAAGTTTCTCTTTACCATCATTGTAAACAATATAAATGAGATGATTAACAAATTCAAAACAATAAAAAAATTAAAAAAAATCAATTTAAGAATTTTCAAAATACCAATTCTCTCATTCCAATCTTAGACCAATTTAATTCAGTCCCCATAATTTTCCAAAATTATGTAGACTCACATAGTACTTTGGAAGATCTAGTAGCAACTAACAAAATATCAAAATCAACATAAATAGAAATGGGTTATTTTTCAAAAACAAATTACAACAAATATATATTAAATCGTATCTCTCCCGTAATTGCTTTCATCATGTTATACAAAAATATTGAAGTGAAAAATCTTGGCAAAGCTCGCATCATTCTTCGCTTGCATGCATTAAAATGAACAAAAATAAACCACAGATTGAACTATACAAAATATTAATCTATCATAAAATAGCTTCAATGGTATCACATGTAGACCTACAAAAAGAGAAAAAGCCAAACAACCAACCATCATCATGGAGATAGAAAAGCAATAAAAAGTTGATAAGGAAAAAAAAGATGGGAAAACACACACAAAAACACAAAAGCAAGAAAAATTTATACCTCCCAACTTTTCACGACTTCATAAAATATATACATCAAACTTGCGCCTTTTCCCTTGAAGCACAATTAGCTACAATCAAAACCTAAATTTGAACATATAATTTTTTTTTTAATATAAAGTGTAATACGTGAAGAAAAGCTATAGACTTAAAGACTTAAAAAACTACAATGACTCTCCTTGGACGTAGAAAGAAAACAATTTTTTTCCCGTTGAATAACTGTCAAGATCTGTCAAATAACTATCAAGCCAAAGAAGAATATGTGAGATAATTTGACAGAAATAAATTTTTAATCAACAACAATACCAAGTCAAAATTAACTATCAGCTTAACAAGAATCTAAGACCTAACATAAATATCAGCTTAAAGCAAGGCATTAATATTAAAAGAAGGAAAAGACACTAAATTCTAACAGCAAGCTATTATTATATGTCATTGTTCAATTAATTATATTAAAACAAAATAAAATATAGAGAATTTCATTTACTAAACATTAGAGAATCTTTTAGTTCGGTTAAGAAATCGAGGAACATAATTGAATTCAAGATGAAACAGCATAGGTCAAACCTTTCAAGATCAAATTTAAACAAAGTTATGCATTTGGGATATAGCAGCACTCTGAAACTCTAAGGGTTGCAGGATTCAAGATTGCTAAGTCACCATATTCACATTCACATTGTCCTAAAATAAGTCCATTATTATTCACATTAAATTAAGAGTTTTAAAAGAAATCATATTCCAAAGAAACAACAAAACTTTACCTTAGGTATAAGTTTTCCCAAAAATACACAAGTCAGCCATATTCATATATAATCAGAAAATTCTACAGATATACTCAAATCATCAACAAACAGAATAATGTATAAGTCATGGGCAAGGACAAAATGTAATGAAAACTAACCTTATAATTATGAGAATGTTCAATTTTAATCTTATAATGAACGCACAGAGAGATATGGGTGTGAATAATAATTAAGATTACATAACATGTAAATATCTCTTAATAATAATAATAATAAGTTACAAAAAATCATGCAAATTTGGGTAAACATTATCCCAAATAACCATGCAATCCAGTAGAAAAATGAAGCATAATAATATCACCAATTTGCCAAACAAGACCTGCTTAAGATGCTCAAACCATTTTAACTACAATCAACTTCTAGAATTCAAACACAAAAGTTTCCTTCACTTCCAGAGACAATGTTGGGACCTTTTTAAAGACATCCCTCAAACTTCTTCGCACGTATATATCAAGTCATTTACCTTCACGTATCATTGGCTTACCAATATGACAATTGATTCCTATAGACATGTTGATTCCCAAAATCTGCAATTTGATACCAGAGTGAAACGGGTTTAATAGTTTTAATTACAACACCCAAGATACTTAGATTTTATCTACTTCAGCGTGAAAGACATCGATATGGACAGCTGAAAGATATTTCTCTGTAGAACCAAGAGCTGTAACTGGTCCAAATCAAAATGGACAAAAATCAGTTTTTTAACTAAATGTAAAACCAAGAGCAAACAAAAGAAGAAGATGAAGTAGCTAAGAAACAAACACACAGACAAAATCCAGAAAAATAAAATAAATAAATAAACCTCAAATTTTGAATCAAAAACAAAAATAATCAACAACGGAAAAGAGAGAAAACATAAATCTAGACAAAATCTAAAACACAAAAATCCTTTGTTCCTCACACTATTAGGGCAAAGTTGAAGCAGAGTTGACAAACAGAAAAATCCATGACCATCCACAGCAATACAAGCGAAAACACACTAAATCCGAAGGAGGATGCCGTGGTCGGTGGAGATGAACGGAAGAGAGTAAGGAAGATGTCGTCGTCAGGAGAAAAGAACAAGGGAAAAATTAAATTTCTGAAATATTTTAATTTCTAAATTTAAAGCATAATAGAATAGAGGGTATAATTGAAAAGCTATAATAAATGAGACTAAATTCGTAAATACACAAAATAATAATTTTTATTTTTTATTATTTTAAAATTTTTGACCGGATAAAATAATTATCGGTTACCTCTCAACAGAAAATTCATGCTGGAAAACCTGGTCGGATTTCACTTGAGAAATCCCCGCGTAAAGCATCAAAATGAAATATTTCTTTGGTGAAGTACTCCTTGTAAGAACACATTATGTGACTGAGACATGACAGAAGCTCAAATTGTAGAGTACCTATCATGATTAATTCAAGAAGAACTTGTATATACAGTTGTCATAGGAGAAGAAAATCATATATGCAGCTAATTAAGTTCTTGCTTAATTATCAGATAATAATCAGTCTTTTTCTGCTTTTGCTGGGTTCAAGCTGGCTCATATTTCTTGTCAGTGGGCAGCCAATAACTCTGCTGTACGTTCTTTTATGTTGAGCAGTTTTCTACTGCGTTTTCAGTTTGCTTGACTCCTGAGAGGGATCTTCAGACCTCCTCTTGATTCTGTGCTGTTTTTGTTGCCTTTTGGGTTTTAATGAATTGCCCTTTTCAGCAAAAAAAAGAAAAATAAAAAGCTGATGCATATTTGGTTGTTCATGTGGGGTTTCACTCTCTGGTCTCCATCACTTTGGGGTTAATTTATGAGAAATAATATAGGCACAACAAATGGGGTCTAAACTTTTTCTTAATTGGAAGTGGGCTCTTACACGTAGGATAAGAAGAAAAAGTTTTGCCGGATCAGCTTACGTAACAATTTATTTGATTGTTATTTTCTCATTTTCCAAATGTATGAAGCCGTTTCTACTTGTATGTACAATAAAAAGGCATGCAATGTTCCAATGAATACACATTATTCTGATTTAATTTGAATTAAATATTAATTATAAGAAGTGAATGACTAAACAGCATGAAACTAAGGCAAAGGTTTAAAAAAAAAAATACAAGTGGACACTTTTCCCACCCCTGAATTGATTGAAGAGTTTATCCAGCTGAATATAATACAGGCCAATTTACATCAACCGTCAATTCCCATCCGGTGGGGACGATGTAAATTCTCTCTCTTTCTTATGGGAATGAAATTCACCATCAAAATCATTATAATCTTTACATATTTACTTGGACAATAAAATGTTTTGAAACACGTAAAGGAGACACTGTCTTATTTTGATAGAAAATTAGAGGATAAAAGAAACATGATAAGTTTTGCAGTTGAATTCTATTAGAGATAAAATATAAAAAAAATGATAACTAATTTTTTATCAATTTAAGCTTTTGGGATCATTGGTAATTCAACATCTTATCAGAGCCGAAAGACCTAGTAGTCGCAGGTTCAAAACTCAANTTTCTAGATTCTTCTAGCATGGTGCTAGACTACATTTTTCTAGATTCTTCTAACATGCTAGTTTCTATGCTATTCTAGATAATTCTAGAAATCTATTTACTTAAACAATTTCTATAATCTTCTAGAAATGCATATCACCTATTTCAACAAGCCTCCTCCTCCTTTGCCACAAAAACAGCGGCGCCGCTACACCAGTTGTTAGCAAACAAAGCAGCCATCGAAGCCAGACCTTTCGGCTACTCACTGACTCACTCTCAAATTTCTCTTTGAACCTGGAAAGGATTAGCAACGTACTAATCAGCAATCTAAAAGACCCAAAAGGATTTCTATTTTGGTTCTATTTTTGGTGTATCAGGTACTTCTATTTCTATACAGCTTCACCTTTGTATTCAATCTTGATTAAGCGGAGCAAAAAGTTTAAATTTATAGTTGTTAAATTTTGTCATTCAATCTTGTAATTTTGCAAGTTTTTGGTACAATATAGATGACAGTGACTCGGTAGACTTTCTTAGAAACAATTTCCTAGTCTCGGTAAAATATCATTGGGGTAAATTGTCAGTGTTTGATTTTGATTTTTGTTTTTAATTTATTTTTTTGGTTGATAAAAGAGTGCTCAAAATGTATTAGCTGGAATGCTTTAAAGAATAGTAAAGAGGCTTATAGGATATATAGCTTTGTGAGATTGATTTAATTATTCAGATTTCTCTTTATTGTAAAATTTTTGATGCTGGTAGTTTATTTTAAGCTTAAGAACACTTTTTGAGATAGTTTTATATATTATTTTCAGTAGTTTAGAAGATGTTATTTGCGATTTAACTAACCAGTAAGTTTGTCAACTTGTTTGCAGTAAATTTGCATGAAATTTTTTGCAGTGGCGCTACTTGTTTGTTTTTGTTTCTTTAAGATAATTAATGAGATAATTAGAAAAGAGACTGATTGATTTGTTTTTCTTTTTTTGTGGTGGTTGAGCTACTTGTTTGTTTTTGTTTCTGTGAAAGGAATAGGATGGATCAGTTTTGCAAGATAATGCCTGAGCAGAGCCACCGACTAGTGCAGAGCCGCCGACCGATGCAGAGGAAGCCCGTGGGGAAGGAGGTGACCCGGTGCAGAGGAAGCCCGTGGCGAATTCGGGTGGCTAATGGCTTCTCCTTGTTGTTGCAGCGCCGTCAAAACTTTGTTTGGAAAGTATAAGCCACCGAGGAAGCCCAGCCTGACTGGTACAGCAGCACTGCCGTGGAGAAGGAGGAGAAGGTGCAGAGCAATTTCGGGTTTTCGTGGGGAAGGAGGAGGAGGCTGCGTTTTGGAAATGTAATGTAAATGTTCAAGTCAGTGCAGAAGTCAAAATTGAAGCAGCAAGTCAAAATTGAATTTTAATTGCAAAACACATCGTTTCTCATCTGCTTTAACAGACTTGAATTCGGGCTCCTTAAGGAACCAGATATTTGGATATATGGTTCCTTAGCACCACTGTATATATCTATGTATATATATATATATATATATATTGGAGCCCTTGATACAAACTTTTCTTTTGTTGTTTTATTTTCTTTTGTTGATCTTGGAAATGGTCAAGAGGGTAGGTATTTTCTAGAGATTCTTTTATGTGACATTTGAAGAAGATCCCTAGAAGATGGTTCATCCAATTAAGCCATAGATGACTTTTACCCTGAATGTCCAGGATTAGGATGTGAATGTTATCTACATCAATATTAGTATAAATTTATAAAAACACATGTAAATTTGATCTTATCTTATGGAACTATCTTCCAGCTTCTTATGTTGAAAGAAGTACGATTAAAACAATTTCTTGATCACTTTCTCTTTAAAAAAAGTATGACCAAAACCTATTGTTAAAGTTGAACAAAAAAACACTTCTTGTTAAAGACCCAATGAAATGGACCATTTGCCTGATTAATTTAAAAGTTAAGAGAAATTAAAATAATAATCTACCTGATTTAGTAGCTCATCAGTCCAATTATTAATACTATAAGACTTTGAAGAAGATGTTAATCTAAAATCAAATTACAGTTGGGGGTTATTGAAGATGCTAATATATATAAAGGTTCGATTTAGTCTCAATTTGTGGCGTAATCCTGAGGTGTATCTATTTGTTTTTTATTTATCTACAACTTGTTAATTATTATTTAAATTTTAAAGAAGAAACTATTATCACTTTAACAAATCAATGAGTCTCCATCATGTTGGTTTTTTGGTGTTTGGACCAAGAATCTATCAAAGAAAAGTGTTAGTTTATTTTTCATCTTTAGCTTAGATATTTATGGTATTTTGGGGTTGTAACCAAGAGACACTACAAGAAATCTAGCCTACAGTGACAACGGCCTTTCGTGACTAAAGGCCATTTTTTCGTCGCTAAATCCATTCAGTTATGTAGAACATGTCGTAACAGCTCCGTGACAGTAGGTGCGTCAATGAAAGTGTCTAGCCACGAAATAAGTAGCGGTTCGTGACTGAAGGCCAATTCCAAAATTTTTGAATTTTTCGTTACTAAATGTGTCATATTTAGTAACGAAAAATGTTGTAACTGAAGTTCGATGTTTTCGTTACTGAAACTATTGGTTTTGTGGCTGAAGTATGTCAATCAGTTACGAAAAATGTCGTGTCTATTTCATGCATTAGTCATGACATGGTTGTCGTGAATAATTCGACGTGTTTTAGTCACGGTTTTAATGTGCGTGACTAAATTGCCATGGAATTAGACACGAAAACATTCGTGTCTAAATGTACATTATATTAGCCACGATTGTTGTTTTCGTGACCGAATTTGTAATTGTTTGTCACGCTTTTGTTTCTAGCCACGGAGAAGTTCATTGCAAATTGTTAATTTAGTTAGCCACGAAATATTTTTCCGTAACAGATTGCATATTTTTTTGTCACAGAATAAATTTCGTTACTAAATGGGATTCAATTTTCCAGTGTATATTTTATGTTTCGTGACTATTTATATTAGCCACGGAAGTAGTACATAACTGCTGTTCAGGCATATACTGAAGTCGGTCTGGTGAACCACTTTAATGGTAGATGGAAGCAAGTTAAGGCCAATTTGGAAAAGTCTCATCCTGTAGGGAAAAGCGACTCGAATGGATGCTTGTCGTTTATGACTATGGGGGATGACTTCTACTCCGTATGTTGGGCAGTCTTGACGCTAGAAAATGCAAATAAGAATGAACAATCGCTGCCTACCCTATTACTATGCGGACTGTTCCACTTACTTTTATGCGGATAAGATGGAATTGATGGCTACAAGTTGCAACATGATTGTTTTACTCATCAAATTTCCACAAGAAATCAGATGGTTGGTCTTTTCTTTTTCTTTTGTTGCAGTACTGGTCCTCCATTTTTAATCGGCTGTTATCTCAGCGATTAGATGGATGCTCATGTGATTATAAATAATTAAATGAAACTTAAGTTTTGTTTAAATATTATGTATAATATGTTAATGTCTACCTTTAAAGTTAATTAGCATGGATATATTTTAATAAAATATGTATATCATAGTATTTATGATAGCATATTATATATATTTATATCACCTATATGTGTTGTAATGCTTATTAAAATCAGCTGGTTTACATATACATTACGTCATGTTATTTAATCAGTTGTTTGTTAATCTTAATCTTACACGTGCGTGAAATTAACAATATACAATTTTTTTAGTGCTTGAACATTGATGTGTGTCATAAACACGAAAATTGTAATACTGAATTTATTAGAACTATAGTAATGGCAAGTCCAGGTCGAATCCACAGGCACTGTGTTGAATTCCAATTTAAATTCTATTATAGTAAAACACTAAACTAAAAATATAAAAATGGGGAGTTTTAGATTGCTTGCAAAATATTCTAAATTAAATCAAAACTAGTAAATATTGAAAATAATAAATAAGAGAAACTCTTGGAATCAGAATAATTCATAAGACTAGTAAACAATTGATCATAGACATAAAAATTCCAATTCTTCATTCAGTTTGGCATAAATAATTGGCACGGCCTAGTTATTCTATATTTCTCACTAAAATAAATTAATCCAGATACAATCATTAATTAGTTATAAATTCTGAAATTAAATCTAGAATCAACTTGACCTGAATTTATCTCAGAAAATAATCAAAAACAAGAGAAAAGCCAAATAAAAACAAACTCTACAAATGTTGCAAAGTGTTAATCTAATTTATATTTTGATAGACAATTAACAGAAACTGGGATCATAACCATTAAAGTCTATTTGCTACTAATTATTAAAAACCCAATACGATTGAGAATTCAATTTAGCAATAATCCAATCTCACATAAAAATAATGGATCCAAATTATAATTATGAGAAATTGAAAATACAAACAATAAACACAGAAGAACATAAATTGAATGATTAAATTGGATTGAAATAAAAATAAGTCTCACAATTGTATAACTAGTTTAGAATTATTCTTACCCAATAATAGAAGATTAGAAGCACAAACTTGAGAGAAAAATTCAATTCTAATGGTAAGAATTGTCTAAAAGTCGGCTTCCCCTTTACAACAATTATAAAACATATTTATACTAAAATATAGGGCTAAAATTGATAAAATCGCACAAAAACGACCAAATTCGTGCCCACCCTGGCGTCTGGGCAATGCACCTGGGCTGCACTGCCTTGCTGCCAATGTCCGCTTAATTACGGTTTTGCCACTGCTTCTTCATTTTTTCTGTTTAATTATGATTTTGGCACTGTTTCTTTATTTTTCATCTCTTTAAGCTCAAATCCACCTAAAACGTATAAAAATTCAAATTAATTCATTTTAAGTTAATAAAACATATTCAAATAAAGTATTAAAGTACATAAAATATATATAAATTGCATCGTATCAAACATGTTATTAATCCAACACCATATTTAAGTCTAGGAATTTAAAACCCAGTCAGTATACTATATTGTCCAAACTTTACTATAAGGTAATTCAATTTAAAAGTAATAAGTGAGGGTTTATCTACCTCAAAATGCATCAAATCACTAAAACTACATTAAGAACTAAAATTTTACTTGATTAAAAAAACATTCTAAAAACTACTTTATATTTTTCAGTCTATATATAGATAGCTCAGAAAATCTATACAAAAATAGATCCATTCAACTATATTTACAACTTCATGCATATGGTGACATGCTTGAAAAGTTTGCACATCAACATGTATGAAAGGAAAAGTAATCAAAAAAGAATAATGTGGAACCAAAGCAAATGTCACCCGCATTGGTTTTACCGTTTGATTCAGCCTAAAAGTCCACATGTACAAATTTCTCCAATACTGCAAGTCTGCAATACATGAGAGACAGATGGAGGACCAACATCAACATGCATATTCTAGCATATATAAAAAAGTACCTAAAATCCCATTCAATTCATTCAAAGAAAACCCCATTTATGTTGGATTTTAAACTTGGAGTAGTAGCAAAATTTTGTAAACAAAATCAAATGAATCAAACTGTAATTAAAAAAAAAAAAAAAGTTGCAATTCCTAAAACTAACACATACATAGTAGAATGAGCATATGAAGGGAGAATATGCAAACTCAGAGATAAGTTTCAGCAATCCATGAGAAGAGCTGCAACAAAGAGCTTAGGAAATATTTTACATCAGTATACGAGATATTATATCATATGTAGGCTTTCAATATTATATTATCAGTAGTTTAAATGTCGACTAAGTATATACCCAAAGTTTTATTGGTACTACTTACATATGTACTCCATATAATTGGATCTATAAGAAGTTTAAATCCATAAAAATGTTAAGGGAAACTAATAATACAGAGGATTGCTCCAATTCTATCTTAATCAGTCAACAAAACTTTGATTGGCTGGTTTTCTCTAAATAAATAAAGATCAACAATATCACTAAATAAGTAAATGGGTAATTTAAGTAAAAGAATAATAAAAATTTAACCTTCGTTGACTAGTCTCTCAACTCTTTAAACTGACAGAGGAGCACATATTGCAATAAGAGTAAAACTGAAAGGGAAGTATATGAAATTATGAGAAAATGGATAGAGTATACATTAACAACTACTAGTTAATTGAACCTTGTCATAGTCTCGAATGACGAAAACTGCATCAATAATGTTAGAAAATCAAATTGCTTACCAAATTTATTTGCTCAATAAATAATATAATTAATTATGTGATAAAATTTCAAGTGAAGCAGCTCAATCGATCATAATTCGGAGAATGTGGGAAATCCTGTTCCAGTCTTTTCCATTCTCTCTTTGACACCTTTCATTCAAGATAGTACAGTTGTGGATGCTTCTACAAGCAAGAGAGTTAGGCAACCCTTCTTCTGGTAGCTTTTGCAAATGAGGGCACCACTGGATGATAAGGGATTTGAAAGAGGTGAGTTGTTGAAGCCCTTTCATGTCCAGTCTCTTAAGACTTGGAAGTCCATTTATGTAAAGATAGATAAGAAATGGAAGGAAGCAACCCTTCCTCTGGAAAGGATTCCACACTCATTTCTGATTGCAAAGTACTTAAGAGTTCGGATTGTTTGCAAATTCCACTGCATTTTGTTTAGAGGGTAGACCACCTTCAGGGAATAACTCCATTTCTGGACAATCAGAGATTCCCAAGTATTGCAAAGACGTTAGGAGGTTATGCATTTTCTCAGGCAGCTTCTTCAGTTTGTTGCAACCTACAACTGAAAGCTGAGTCAGATTGGAGGCCTGCAATCCGCCTTAAGGGAAAGATATGAAATGGTGGCAGTACTCTATTTCCAGACTTGATAAGTTCTGGCGTAGCAGACCATCTGACACTGTGAGAGATTCTAGATTTTCACAACCTTCAATGTCAAGATTGTTAAGGTTGGGAAAGAAATCCAGGGGAAAGTGAACCACAACTATTTGACATATGAACCTTTTGAATGGATATGGTTTTTGAGTGAGTTGTGCATTGGGAATTCTAGTTTCTCTCAGTTCTTGATTTCTAGTTCTGTCAGGGTAGCAGGCAGACAACCTGAGGGCAAGGAAATCATCGTTTAACCTGTCCAGAGCACGTGGCGATTAATGCCACTCACTTCGCTCATTTCACTCTCCAAAATATCTCACAATTCTAGCTTTTAAATGGGAACTAAACCAACTTAAATTTAACCAAACTAAATACATGAATTCGTTACTTCAAATATATCAAACTAAACCAAAATAACACAAATGTTTGCAGACTTTCTCTTCTTCATGTCCGGCTGGCTTTGCATTCCAAAAACACAAGCTTCAAGCTTTCATACACAATAAAAATTGTTGAAGGGTGCGCAAACAAGCTGCTTCAAAAATAGAATCAATTCTTGCAATGGGAAAAGACCTTTCAATAGCTAGATGATGCAACTTCTCCATCAGAAGTTCCCCTGATAATGTCAAACACTAACTCCTGGATACATATTTGGCTAAGTCATGAATAAGATCATGCATGACGAAGCAAGGTTCTATTACAAATGATAAGTCTCCATTCAATCTGATAATTTGAATCTTTTCATTCAGTTCTTTCTGAATTGAGAAAAACACATTCATACACAACTTCAAAGAAACACCATAAATAATGAATATATCTAGAAAACTCATTATACTACAATTTCCAAAGTGTGCTATAAAGCAATTAAATTTAAAAGAAATAAATGAAGTTTTATCTACCAAAAAATACATTAAATTATAAGAAAAAACATAACCAGCTACAAATATCTTGATCATTGTTATAGTCTATACGTAGATATCTTTAGAAAATCTATAACAAAACAGATACTTTCAAACTATGTTCTCAACTTCATAAGCTTGAAAAGTTTACACATAAACATGAATGGAAAGGAAAAGGATTTTGAAAAGAAGAATGTGGAACCAAAGCAAATGTCACTCCAAACTGTACGGATAAAATTCATAACCTATATCTTCCATTGTTTTGTTTCTATTTGATTGCCGCAAAAAAATTTCTGCCATCCATAACAAGACAAGTTCATGCCTTTCAAATATGTAGTCCTTGGGGAATATTGAACAAAAAGCAAAACATTGCTTTAGGTGTGAGGGAAGATAGTAGTAACTTAACCTCAAATCCGGTCGAATATTGCTCTCATTATCCGACAGATCCCAAATCTCACTCTCCGATATTCCTTCCCATTCCTCAACATTTACTGTAGAACGCAAGAGGCGTCCAAGTGTTTTCATAGCTAAAGGCAAGCCCTTGCACTTCTCGACAATTTTTCTGCCAAGTATCTCCAGCGCTGGATGTGCAGTAAAATCTTCTTTCTGAAATGCATGCTCTGCAAATAATTGCCAGCAATCTTCATCTTTCAAGTGTCCAAGATAATGAGTTGGAAAAGTTCGCATGATCTTTGCAACACTCTCATTGCGCGCTGTTACAAGAATCTTGCTTCCATGAGCCCCATGTTTAAAAGGTCTACTCATATTCTTCCAATTAATATAATTCTCATTCCACACATCGTCTTTCAACTTAATTTGAAGCGAATCCAAGTCTGTGTTATCATAAGAATGAGACTTGGTTACTGCATATAGGATTGTTTTTATTATTGTAAAAACATCAAATTCTTCAATAATACAAACCCAAGATTTGAGCTCGAAGTGTTCCTTAACTCTGTTATCATTGTATACTGTAAGAAATAATCCTTAAGTTTTAACAGGTTGGTTAAACGGCAGCGTTTTGATAGCTCTTTAGTGGAACTGTGCCGTATCAAGCTTTCATATGATTGGCTTGGTCTGTTTAGGGTATTTTCTTCTCTGGTATAAACCATCTGCACAGCTATTCTCCTTCGTGACAGCAATTACAGAGTTTGAGAGAGAAAGGCAAAGAGTTTTCTGTTTCTCTTTTATCTTGAGAGAGATTCTGAGTGAACTTCTTTTCTGTGTGAGTTTAGAATAATGGTTGTATCATGGGGATTGGGATTAGGTTCTGTGTGGTGAATCTTGCTGTATTCCCTAATCTGTAAACCCTTACTTCTTTAATCAATAATAGCATAGACTCTCACTGGAGTCCAAGGACGTAGGCAAATTGCCGAACCTCGTTAAATTTGGTTGTGTTTTGTTTCTCTTGATCTGTCAATATTGTCTTGGATTTCCTAACATATACTAATTGAGCAAGAGTGGTTTTCCCAACCCCAGCCATGCCCACTATTGGAATCACACATACTTTATTGCTACCCACATCATCTGTTAGCAACAACTTGATTATGGCCTCCTTATCACCATCTCTACCAAATACCTCAGATTCTTCAATCAAAGATGTTGTTGGTGGTCTTGTTGGTGGTTTCTGGCTAACACCCTTAATGAGACCAAGCACATATATTCGTTCTTCAAGAAATTTCAACCTTTTCAGAAGTCCTGAATTATATTGTGATGGCAAAAATGTGCACGAAAGTCTTGCTTCAAATTGAATTTAAATTTTATGGATAAAGTTTTGTCTACCTCAAAATTTATTCTATGAATAAAAATGCATTCCCAACTACAAAATAACTTGATCCTTGTCATAGACTCGTAGTCTATATAGATAGCTCAGTAAATCCATACAAACACACTTTCAAAAAAAAGATCAGGCAACAGAAAAGAAATTAGAAAGAAAAACGTGGAACCAAAATAGATGTCACTCCATTGCTATTTCACCATTGATTCAGCAAACTGCAGGGCATAATTCGTCCTCTGCAGTATATAAAAAGTAGGCAGAGGATCAATATCAACAGGCATATTCGAGTACAATATAAAAATAATTCATTCATACAAACCGTACCGATATCCTGGATATCAAAAAGAACATTGAGATTGGAAAAAAGAAAAGAACAATGCTGACATTCCTCCCGAGGGTAAAGAATTTGACACAGCGAAAAGCACCATGTGAACAGTTAGCAATCGAAAAGACAATGTGGAACACAGCAAAAGATGAATGACGACAGCAGTAGAGATGATCAACATGAATATTTCAGTTTAACAAAATGTAAATTACTAACGATCAATGAAAGAAAGCAGAGGCTGCCTCTCTGTTTTCAGAATTGGATAGAAAATATAGATACCTTCATCAAATGAGCTGGTAGTCGATCAAAATCTGGGGATGTGAGAAATGATGTTCCAGTCTTCCCCTGTCTCCCTTTGGCACCTCTCTTCGAGGAGTGGGCATCCAGAGATTTCTAAACGTTGAACAGAGGTAGGCAAACCTTGCTGTGGCAGCTTTTCTAATTGAGGGCACCTCAGGATGTATAGAGTTTTGAGAGAGGTGAGATTTTGAAGTCCGTTCATATCCAGTCTCTTAAGATGTGGACATCCACCGATACTCAGATAGGAAAGAGTGGAAGGCAAATTCCACTTCATTAGCTGTGCTATGAGTCTAGGACAGTTGAAAACGCAAAGATCAGTAAGATTAGAGGGTAGACCGCCTTCAGTATCTGACTCCACCTCTGGACAATCAGAGATGTTCAACTCTTGCAAAGATGGGAAGAGGTTATGCATTTGCTCAGGCAGCTTCTTTAATTTCCTACTCTGAAAAACTCTAAGAGCAGTCAGATTAGGGGCCTGCAAACCGCCTTTAAGGAAAGATATGAAATTGGGGCAACTTTGGATATCAATCTTTAATAGAGATGTCAGGCTGTGAGATTTTTGCAGCCCATCCCCATCTGAAGAGACTCCTACAGATTTTAGATTTTTACACTCAGAAATGTAGAGACTGCTGAGGTTGGGAATTAAATCCAGAGGGAAGAATGCAAGTGGACCACAAGACAAATGCAGTCCTTCGAGATGTTTCTTGTTCGTCAACCTGGCTTCCGATGCATCTGCGGCACTTGCAACATTCTCTAAATTCTTGAGGGAAAGGTCTCCATGCAGATCCGAAAAATTCCTCAGCTCTTCTATTTTAGTCCCCTTATCTTCTCCCACGATGAAAGTGCTCAGCCTTTGTAGACTTTTTAAATCACTTATTTGTCTTGGCATCTTTTTCAAATTGGAACAGCCACTGATGTCGAGGTGTCGTAAGTTGATGAGATGACACATATTTTCAGGCAACTCAATGAGTCTTAAACACCCTGATAAATTCAATGTTTGTAAATTGTACAGCATACTCACGGAGTTTGGTAATCTTATGATTGAAGTTTCAGAGAGGTCAAGGAAGCGAAGATGCTTGAGCTGATCACCAATTGATTCATTTAACTGCTCCAAATTTTCACAACGAAACAATGATAATATTCTCAAACGCCTCAGCTTCAAAATTACAGTATTCACTACTTCATTAGATAAGGAGCGAAATGAATATCGATACAATGGTAAAAGGGTGCGCAAATGAATTGCTTTAGAAATGGAACCAAATCTCTGCAAGGAAACATCTGGTGCAACTGCTAGATGACGTACCTTCATCACATCTTCGTTTGAGATGCCATCTTCAACTGTAAAGCAACATCCCCTCGATAAAAATTTGGATAAATCATGAACGAGATCATGCATCACAAAGTAAGATTCTTGGCTATTACTCAGTCTTTGAAAAAATGAGTAACCAAAATCACCCTCATATTTTTGAAAAAATGATAAAGACAATAACTCATTAAAATATTCATCACCTACATCTAACTCATTAAAATATTCATCACCTACATCTTCCACTCTTTTATTTGTCGTTGTTTGCAGCAAAAGATTTTCTGCCATCCACAATGAAACCAGTTGATGCCTATCAAATTCGTAATCCTTGGGGAACACCGAACAAAAAGCAAAGCATCGCTTAAGAGGCGAGGGAAGGTAATGATAACTTAGCATCAAAGCTGGTAGAATGTTGCTCTTATCATATGGGAGATCCCAAATCTCACTTTCTGATATTCTTTCCCACTCTGCAGCGCCTACTCTTGAGCGCAATAGGCCTCCAAGTGTTTTTGCTGCTAAAGGCAAGCCCCCGCACTTCTTGACAACTTTTCTGCCAATTGTTACCAAGTCTGGATATGCATTACAATCTCTGTTGCCAAATGCATGCTTCGAAAATAGTTGCCAGCAATCTTCATCATTTAACTGCCCAAGAGAATGAGGTGGAACAGTTTGCATGATGCGCGCAACATTTTCATTTCGTGTTGTTACAAGAATCTTACTTCCATGAACCCCATGTTTAAAAGGCTTGCTCAAGTTCTCCCAATTGACATAGTTTTCATTCCACACGTCATCTAGCACAATCAAGAATTTCTTTCCCACTAGTTTCTCTTTCAACTTGGTTTGAAGCGAATCCAAATCTTCGTTGTCATAAGAATGAGAAGGGGAATTAGTTACTGCACAGAGGACAGTTTTTGTTACCTTATAAATCTCAAACTCCTCAGAAACACAAACCCATGATTTGAAGTTAAAGTGCTCCTCGACTGCATGATGGCTGTATAATGATTGAGCAAGGGTGGTTTTGCCAATACCACCAAGGCCTACTATTGGAATCACACACACCTCATTGCTACCCTCATGATCATCTTTTATCAACAGCTTGATTATAGCCTTCTTATCTCCATCTCGACCATAGATCACAGATTCGTCTACCAGAGACGTTGTTGGTTGTCTTGGTGTTGGTTTCTCGCCGACACCCTTTTCAGTGAGACCAAGGATTCTAATGCTTTCTTGGAAAGCTTTAAACCTCGTAAGAATCTTCTGCAGCTCGTTCTTCATATCTTGGTTATATGATCTGCGAGGAATGGAAATGCAGTTGAAAAACTTACTTGTTCTGGACTTTCTTGAACCAGAATCTTCCAAATTGGCTTGAGTTGCAATCTCATCCAAGAGATCTTCTGCATCAAAGGAAGCAGCTTCAAGCTCATCCAGCCACCGCTTGATGTTTCTGTTGGTGATTTGTTTCTTCTCTGCATCATCAAGCACTGCGTTAACAGCTAACAGCACAAACTTCAAATTGTCGATCAGCTCCTTACTAACTTTTTTTCCTCGCAAGTAGTCCAACACCTCACTCGAAGCCAGCCTATCAAACACTACCTGAAGGGTAGCAGACAAAAGGGCTCTACCCACCAATACTGCAGCCATGTTGTCTTCAGAATCTGCGCAGCAAATGCAAGGAGATGAAAAGAAAAGCTAATTGGAATGGTGGCATTTTTAGTGAACATGTTTTGTGTTGAATGAAAGCATGAAGCTTGGTTTTGTGGAGTGAAAATGCAACCGGACATGGAGAAGATAAAGGCTGCTAACATTTAAATTATTTTGGTTTAGTTTGTTATATTTGAAGTAACCAATTTGTGTATTTAGTTTGGTTATATTTAGGTAAGTTTAGTTCCATGTAAAAGCTAGAATTGTGAGATATTTTGGGGAGTGAAATGAGTGAAGTGAGTGGCATTAATTGGCCACATGGTCTGGACAGATTAGGTAGAGGCAGCATGCCTACCACTGTTCATGTAAAATTGGTTTAAATTTGTATTTTCAGCTTTACTTTATGCAAAAACTGAATATATGAATATGCTGGAATTTTTTCCAGATTTTTGAGTGTTGTTTCTTCTTCTTCTTCCTCTTTTGTCTTAGTTGAAACTCTTAGCCAAAATTCCAACATGGTATCTGAGCATTGAATGATCTTTGTGAGGACTTGTGAGTGAAAATGTGAGGGTAAAACTTGCTAAAATTTGAGGCAAGATCAGTTTGTTTGTTGAGAGAAAATCTGTTGAGTTTGAGAGAAAACTTGAGAGTTAAATGGCTTCATCACAAGTTGTTGTTTGGTTCATGAAGGTGAAAGCTTACCTTATCCATGTCCTAGATCTTGTAGAGAAGACCTTTGTGTCAAAACAAGGAGGAGAGGAAGTTGTTTCATTATCAAAAGAAGAGAAGGCCAAGAGAAATGCTCCAGACTTTTGGAGATTTAGATATGAGGGGGAGAAGATGGAGAAAAAAAAAGAAGGTATGATCCTTGTTGCTACTGTAAAAGAGAAGGACATTTGAAAAAGTTTTGTTGGTTTAGGCCATATGTTAAATGTTGGCTTTGTGGAAAGTATGGTCATGTTGAAAAAGTGTGCAAGATGAGGAAGAAAGAAGCCAAACCAAGAGCTCAAGCACATGTAGCTATGGAGAACAAGCCAAGAGAGGAGGTTTCATTTGCTGCCAATTGCTTCACCAAATGCAAAAGTAAAGGTATGTGGATTTTGGATAGTGGAAGCTCAAATCATATGTGCTTTGAAGAGACTTTGTTTTGCATATTAGACAAAAACAAATCTGAAAATGTTAGGCTTGCAAATGGTACTCATATTGTTGCTTGTGGTAGAGGAGATGTGCTTGTGAACACACCTTTAGAAAAAAACAGATTTGTGATGTGTTGTTTGTGCCAAGTTTGAGTGTGAATTTGCTAAGTGTTGGCCAAATGGTGGAGAGGAATTATTCCTTAAATTTTTATGATGAATCTTGCAAAATATTTGACCAAAAAGGCTGTGAGGTGTTTGAGGTCTCCATGAGAGACAAAATCTTTGTTCTTGAATTTGTAGATGATGATTTGGGTGGCTTGACTGGTTCGGATGAAAAGGAGCAAAGCCATGGTGAGCTTGGTCATATTGTGAACAATTTTTGTGGCCAAAAGGATGCTTCCAAAGTGACTAAAACAAGGGAGACATCAAAGAGCCAAGAAAGAAGAGTTGAGAAACCAAAAGAGACAAAGATAGAGTGGACATGGACAGCTCGTGAACATGAGAAGGCATTGGACAAATTGAGCTTTGTTGGGGATTGTAAAAGCAATGGAAGAGCTGAGAAAGAGAAGGAGAAGACTTCTGTGGCAGCTTATAGTGCTAAAAATCCAAATTTTAATTTATGTGTACATGTGAATGAAGATGAGAAGCTTCATGGAGATGTTGAGATTGATAAAGCTCCTGAAGTTACTGAAAATTCATTTGTTTGTGTGAAGGGTTTTGAAATCCCTATTGTAGATGATAATGTGAAGAAGAAGAGGCATGTGACCTCTACTTCAAATGTCAATTGTGTGTGGAAGGTGGCTGGACAGAAGTCATCACCAAAATGTGATGCATTTGTGAAACAAGAACTACTTTAAGGTAAGTGTTAGTTTGTTGGCCCTAAAAATGTCAAGGGGGAGTGTTAGAATGGTGGAATTTTTAGTGAACATGTTTTGTGTTGAATGAAAGCTTGAAGCTTGGTTTTGTGGAGTGGAAATGCAACCGGACATGGAGAAGAGAAAGGTTGCTAACATTTAAATTATTTTGGTTTAGTTTGTTATATTTGAAGTAACCAATTTGTGTATTTAGTTTGGTTATATTTAAGTGAGTTTAGTTCCATGTAAAAGCTAGAATTGTGAGATATTTTGGAGAGTGAAATGAGTGGCATTAATTGGCCACATGGTCTGGACAGATTAGCTAGAGGCAACATGCCTACCACTGTTCATATAAAATTGGTTTAAATTTGTATTTTCAGCTTTACTTTATGCAAAAACTGAATATATGAATATGCTGGAATTTTTTTCAGATTTTTAAGTGTTATTTCTTATTCTTCTTCCTCTTTTGTCTTAGTTGAAACTCTTAGCCAAAATTTCAACAGATTAAAAGTCTTCATTAATTGACTGTTCACATTAAAAGGGTTGGTGGAGAATGGGTTCGATTGGCAGGTCAACGCAACTATTCAGATTGTTTTTCCCAATGAAAATGTTGGTGGACATTATATTTGGTAATTGCTTGGTCAACATAATTATTCAATGGAACAACTTCTGAGGTGGACATTGTCTAATTTTACATTTTCTTCCTTCTTTTCTCTGTTTCATTTTCTTTTCAACATAATTTATGTAACTACCCTTCACCTCTAAATTATACTATATATTTTGCTCTATTGCCTTCAAATTACAAAATCTCTCCCAAGTATTATTTTTCTTCTCCGTTTAGAATCATGCAATTTCAATAATAAATTTAATTTAGTAAAACTGGTCATGTATATTATCGTAAAATAAAATAAAATTTGAACAAAAACTATTCCTAAACAAAGTTACATATGTTTAATTTTATCAAATTTATCTGTTAAAATATATGATAAAATTTATCTTGAGAAAAATAAAAGTTTACGAAAGTTTTTCTAGCATAGATGGAAAAGAAAAAAAAAATAGTATAATTGAGAGGGATAAAATAGAATCACACAAAAAGAAACCAACTATTTTCTGGTTTTAAAAATTGTTAAGAATTGAATATATAGTTCTTTTATGAAATCAAAAAAATAGATTTTTTAGTACATGACCGAATACTATACAAGATTGCAAATTTAGAAACAATTTAATTAATAATAATAATAAATAAGAGTAACAACACAATTTGAGGTTCTCAATAACTTTTATCCTCCAAATAAAAAAAAGAGACAAACTTATAAGTGAGAGGAAAATAATCACATACACCACTGAATTACTAAGTCTGTTATATTTTATCTCTAATATTCTATTTTATATATAAGTCTGTTTGGATTTTTAAATGTGTATTTTCGACTCGGTTTTTTTTAAACTATTTTTTGTTACTTACATATATTTTTGTTTTCGAGTTGAGTTGTTGAGTTTTGAACTTAAAACTTTTAGGTGTTTTGGCTCGGATGTCATATTGAATTACTATTGATTTCAAAAATTTAAACTCATACCGATCATCAAGTCTTTTATATTTTATCTCTAATATACACAGATTTCAAAATTCTAATAACTTTACAAAAACTACAGTGATTACAATAAAGAAAATTATTTTTCCAGACATGGCAAGAATGATGACCTTATGCTATGGGCCTAGATATGAAAAACCAAAAGAAACAACATGAAGAGAAGTTTCTTGGAAAAACCATCAAATGCATAACAAATTAAAACTACAATAAGAAATCGGTTAGCAGAAGGAACATATATGACAGAAAAATGAAGACATGTGATAATTTCCAGCGAGACACAAGAGGAGTCACAATGAACATTTTACCTCAAAATAAATGGACGAGAGAAGATAAAAGTAGAGAACTGAAACAGAATTTGCACGGCAGGGAGAGATTGTAAACAGAAAGCTAATGGCAATGGACAGAACCGGTTTTAGACTTGATTAAGTTGTTTAAGTCAACGGAGTGGTTTCTTCTTTTTTTAATTTGTGGCTTACTTCTTATACAAGTCACGGCTAATAGGTTATATAAAATAGAAAGAGAAACGAATATTAAAGGGAAACGTCCAACTTCTACTAGTTGTTGATGCAAAAATAAAGTGTTTTTTTTTTTTTTTTTTTTTTTTTTTTTTTTTCTTCTTTTTATCTTTTTTGTTTCTTCTGTAAACATCACATCTTAAAGGAAGATGAGATATACAATGACCAACACCCGCTTCTTTTGTTTTTCTTTCTATTTTTCCTTTCCCTCTTTTAACTCAGTAATAATATGAAACTACTAATTTTCCCATTCGAGGAGAGAGAAAAACAGTAAATATTCATATATAATTTTACTGCAGTTTCCTTAAGAATGTGCTCATGAGGACTACATAACTTTGTGAGTGGACTTTATTCATGTTTTGAGAAGGAAGAATTATGACATTCACCACCAATTCACATAGAAAAACTTGACCCTGCTTTTGTGAACCTGATAATAAAATGGGCATGCTTTTTTGCTTTTTATACTGCATTCTACAGTGCTTCTTTATTTGACCAAAATGCCTTAACTATGTAGGGACTCACTTTGCTTGATGCAATCAAAAGGCTGATGGTAGAGATTGAGGTCAAAAGCAGAAGTGTCTGGGGAATTGGTCAAAAGCAGAATTTGCACAGCAGGGAGAGATTGTAAACAGAAAGCTAATGGCAATGGACAGAACCAGTTTTAGACTTGATTAAGTTGTTTAAGTCAACGGAGTGGTTTCTTCTTTTTTTAATTTGTGGCTTACTTCTTATACAAGTAACATTCATTGCTTGGCTGGCCATTGTGGTGGACCTCACACGGCTAATAGGTTATATAAAATAGAAAGAAAAACGAATATTAAAGGCAAACGTCCAACTTCTACTAGTTGTTGATGCAAAAATAAAGTTTTTTTTTTTCTATTTGTTTTTTTCTTTTTATCTTTTTTGTTTCTTCTGTAAACATTACATCTTAAAGGAAGATGAGATATACAATGACCAACACCCTCTTCTTTTGTCTTTCTTTCTATTTTTCCTTTCCCTCTTTTAACTTGGTAATAATATGAAACTACTAATTTGCCCATTAGAAGAGAGAGAAAAACAGTAAATGTTCATAATTTTACTGCAGTTTCCTTGAGAATTTGCTCATGAGGACTACATAACTTTGTGGGTGGACTTTATTCATAATTTGTGAAGGAAGAATTATGACATTCATCACCAATTCACATAGAAAAACTTGACCCTGCTTTTGTGAACCTGATAAAATGGGCATGCAGTTTTGCTTTTCATACAGCATTCTACAGTGCTTCTCTATTTGACCAAAATGCCTTAACTATCTAGGGATTCACTTGTTTGATGCAATCAAAAGGCTGATGGTAGAGATTGAGGTCACTCCATCAGAAGTGTCTGGGGAATTGGTCAAAAGCAGAGATCTTGAAACTAGCCTTCTAGGTCTTTTGAGTTTCTTTCACAATTACAGAAAACCAACAAATTAAGCAACAAGAACTAATTATTTGGATTGGGAAAGAAAAAAAAAAAAAAAAAGCAAGAATGTGAACATTTTGTTATCTGGGTCTATCTTTTCAACTTGATCCAAAGGAGCTTACTAGCATTTTTTAGTTCCTTTCATATATATATATATCAGATCTAGTTTATCATCGAAGAACCAGCTACTGAGATTTAGTGGCAAAGATTTGTTCTTCTCTTGAATTAAGAAAGTCAATATCATAGTGTCTAGCCTCAATACTCACCTTCAAATTGACATGAATTTGAATCTTCTCATCTCACTTTCAATGTCCTTTGTAATAAATATATTACATACATACATATAAGAATGGAAAATTTGTTTTTTACACATTCATTTAAGACTCACCAAAATCAGCTCAAAATTCTCAAAATAACATTGTAAAACAGACAAGCCTATACTGAACTAGTTTTAGAAGTATTATATCCATGTCTACAAAAATAAGAATGAACTAAAATCTTCAATTCATCAATATCAATGACAAATGTAAATGTAAATCTAATTGTTAGTACAATAAAAATTTAAAATCAAAATTTAGAAATTATTGGTATAATGTATATGTAGCAGAAGCACACATTAGACTTCCCAAAAAAACAAACTCAGAATGGGACAGTACAGTTTCATTTTCACATGTTGCCATCTTTTGGTCCCAAGAATAGAATGAAGTTCCACCCTAAAATGTTAACCCAATAGGGTGAGTAGTCCACTATTCTTATATATGCTTATGGATCTCCAAATTTAGCCGATATGCGACTTAGTTTGCATATTTCTAACAACCTCAAGAGGGGATATACTTGATAGATGCTTCTCACCCTGAACAATATATACACATAAATTGGCCCTATTTCTTGGCCCTGTAATTGTTGAAATAGGTGATATGCATTTCTAGAAGGTTATAGAAATTGCTTAAGAAATAGATTTCTAGAATTATCTAGAATAGCATAGAGACTAGCATCTAGAAAATAACATAGAAAAATTTAGAAAAATGTAATCTAGCATCATGCTAGAAAAATCTAGAAATATGTAGTCTAGCACCATGCTAGAAGAATCTAGAAACATGTAATCTAGCACCATGCTAGAAGAATCTAGAAAACTCAAAGATGTATATAAATAGGACGCCTAGCTTCCATATGTAAACAACAACAACAATAAGAAAGAACAATTACAAAAAGCAATAAGCCTTTGCTATTCAATCTATCTACTAGTGTCCCATATTTCCTTTCTAAATTAAACCCATTATCAATTGTTCCTCCTATTCATCAATCAAACCAAGAATATCCATCTATTCAACCATCAAAAACTAACAGTGGTATCAGAGCCTACGTTCTTTCATCAATTGGGCATAGTTATTTTTCATACATCATGGCCGACAATTTCCGCTCAACAATCCCAGTTCCCATTTTCCATGGAGAAAACTATGATTTTTGGTCTATCAAAATGACCACATATTTTAAATCCCAAAAATTGTGGGGTATTGTGAGTGAGGGCTACACTATCCCTACTGACATTACCACTCTAAACAATACTCAAAAGAAGGAGCTTGAAGAGAATCAACAAAAAGATTCTCAAGCATTGTTCGTGTTGCAACAAGCTATGGCAGACGAAATTTTTCCAAGAATTATGGGAGCTACTAGTGCGAAGGAAGCATGGGATACACTACAGGAGGAGTTTCAAGGCAATGTAAAGGTACGTGCCATCAAACTACAGACTCTAAGAAGAGACTTTGAAAATTTAAAAATGAAGGACAATGAGACTACTAAAGATTACTACTCAAGGATAAAGGAAGTAGTAAACCAAATGAGAGCCTATGGAGAAAACATCTCCGAAAGGAAGGTGGTTGAAAAAATTTTAATAAGCTGCACGGAGAAATATGATGCAATTATTACTGCTATTGAAGAATCTAAAGATATAGAAAAGTTAACATCAACAGAACTAATGGGCTCTCTAGAAGCATATGAAAAAAGACTGAGTAGGCGAGTTGAAGATTCAACAGAGAATGCCTTTCAATCTAAAATAAAAATGCAGTCTCAAAAATCTAAAAAAGAACTAAAGAATTTTCAAGAAAATTCTAGAAATAAACATAGCAAATATCCTCCTTGTGGTATTTGCAAAAGGAAAAGTCATTTGGAAAAAGACTGTTGGTTTAAAGGAAAACCACAGTGTAGAGTCTGTAGAAAGTTTGGGCACTTAGAAAAAGATTGTCGCTCAAAAGAGACTCATCAAGCTAATTTTACTGAAGATAAGGATGTAGAAAATCATCTTTTCTACGTTTGTCAAGGCGAACATAAAAAAGATACCTGGTATCTAGATAGTGGTTGTAGTAACCACATGACAAAAGATGAAAGTATTTTCTGTAGCCTAAATAAAACTCATACAAAAGTAAAAATAGGAAATGGAGAATACATAGAGGCTACAGAAAAAGGCACTATTGCCATAGAGACGAAAAATGGTAAACGGTACATAACTGATGTACTATTAGTCCCTTCCATTAATCAAAACCTACTGAGTGTAAGACAAATGATGGAGAAAGGATACTCTCTTCGCTTTGAAGAAGACTCATGTACAATCTATGACAAGAAAAATAAAACTATGGAGATAACAAAGATCAAGATGAGAGAAAACAGATCATTTCCAGTAGAATGGAGATATGCCAACGAAGCAGCAATGAAGGCGCAAGTAGACAGCTCGTGGATTTGGCACAAAAGATTTAGTCACTTCCATTTCCATGGTCTGAAGATTCTTCATCAGAAAAATCTAATGCGCGACTTACCAACTATTGAGGAGATCAACAGTACCTGTGAAGCATGTCTACAAGGCAAGCAGCATCGACAACCTTTTCCAACAGACAGAGCATGGAGAGCAAAGGAGCCACTAGAGCTAATCCACACCGATGTCTGCGAACCGATGCGAACTCCATCACTGGATCAAAACAGGTACTTCATTGATGACTACACTCGAATGACTTGGGTTTATTTTTTTCGTGAAAAATCACAAGTCTTCGAGATTTTCAAAAAATTCAAAAATTTAGTCGAAAAACAAAGTGGCTATTATATAAAGACTATTCGGAGTGATCGTGGAAAAGAATACACATCCAAAGAGTTCAACAAATTCTGCAAAGATGAAGGAGTGGAGCATCAACTTACAGTTGGATATGCTCCAGAACAAAATGGAGTATCCGAAAGAAAAAACAGAACAGTCATGGAAATGGCTCAAACTATGCTAATGGAGAAGTGCCTTCCAAAACAATTCTAGGCAGAAGCGATATACACAGCAGTATATCTTCTCAACAGGTGTCCAACTAAAGTTGTACGAGACAAGACGCCAATTGAAGCCTGGAGTAGACGAAAACCATCAGCAAAACATTTAAAGGTTTTCGGATGCATCTGCTATGCTCATATTCCAAAAGAAAAGAGAAGCAAATTGGATGAAAAGACAGAAAAGGGAATATTTCTCGGCTATAGTGCTCAATCAAAAGGCTACCGTATCTATAGCTTGAAGACTAATAAGATACTCATTAGTCGAGATGTGGAGTTTGACGAAGATGCATCATACAATTGGGAAACTAAAGAGATCGAAGGAAAGACAATTAATGTACCTGCAATACAACAAAGAGAAGATGAGACAGACACAGATCAAGGATCTCCAACTCAAGAACAACAGCCGATGGAGCAAGTCTAATCATCGCCAGAATCAACACCGAGAAGAACTAGATCTTTAATCGAGATCTTTGAATCATGTAATTTGGCAATTGCAGAACCCGGAAGTTTCAAAGAAGCTTCAAAGCAAGAAGAATGGGTCAATGCTACGGAGCAAGATTGGAGTAACAGAAATGCACATCAAGGAGGAGTGTTGAAATAGGTGATATGCATTTCTAGAAGGTTATAGAAATTGCTTAAGAAATAGATTTATAGAATTATCTAGAATAGCATAGAGACTAGTATCTAGAAAATAACATAGAAAAATTTAGAAAAATGTAATCTAGCATCATGCTAGAAAAATCTAGAAATATGTAGTCTAGCACCATGCTAGAAGAATCTAGAAACATGTAATCTAGCACCATGCTAGAAGAATCTAGAAAACTCAAAGATGTATATAAATAGGAAGCCTAGCTTTCATATGTAAACAACAACAACAATAAGAAAGAACAATTACAAAAAGCAATAAGCCTTTGCTATTCAATCTATCTACTAGTGTCCCATATTTCCTTTCTAAATTAAACTCATTATCAATTGTTCCTCCTATTCATCAATCAAACCAAGAATATCCATCTATTCAACCATCAAAAACTAACAGTAATATATAACATTTAGTTTTCAGTCTATCATATGGACTTCAATTTTGGGAGTGAAAAGTGTTGTGTTTGTCTAAGCTAAACTTTATTGCTGTTGATTGATTTTCCTAAACCATTAAAATAAGTCAATAATTTCTAAAATGTTACTAACAGTTCTATTCCATGCTTACCTAAAAGAGGAAAATGTGCCGTCAATTCTACAAGAAATGGGCGTAACACTCTTTTAATTAAAATAATTACACAAACAGCAGAAAAAGGAAATGCGTTTGCAAAGAAAACATTAGCAAGTAAGAAAAAGAAGCAGAGGATTCAGGTTCACAAAGAAGATACAACACTGCATAAATAAAATAAAATAAAATAAAGGCCTTATATACAGATACAACAACAGGAATTGGATGGATACACAAGTGGTGGTTTTTGAATAATTAAGAATTCAATCATAGGATGCTCTGAGTCTATTTATCAGTCAAAGCAAAGCTTGGCTAGAGCACGTTTTCTACATCCATATCTCAAGATATCAACCATATCTACGTATATATGTGTGTCTGTATATATCTTTATATACATATGTGTGTGTGTGTGAGAAAGTAATGTTAGAAACCTACAAAGCATGTGTAATCTCATCCAATAATGCGAACACCATCGATTTCAATACTGAAGATGTTAGAAATGATGTTCCAGTCTTGTCCTTCGTCAATCTGGCATCTTTCTTTGAGGACTAGACATTCCTGGATATCTAAATAAGAGAGGTAGGCCGGCATTGTTGATGCATGTATATAGTAAGCACTGAAATTATAATATTGAAATTACCACTACTATAGGAGTGACAAGTTCATGTCGATCTCACATAGATTGTTAATCAAATTGGTTCTATTTTAATTAAAGCAAAATCAAAATGACAAATGTGGAATTTTTATGTCTAACAAAGTCAAATATTAAAGACAAGCAAATCAAAATTAATAGAAATAACAATTAGAGAAAATATTGAGCCAAAGTATTTCTGAAATACCTAGAATTAATGTGATCTAAATCAATTCAGAAAAACATTAAGAATAAGAACAACCAATAATAAACAAGTCCTATAAACATTGTAAAACTTTAATTTATTTTACTTTATTTTAGAATGTTAACAAAAACTTGGCTCATAATCACTAAAATTCTATTGCTACCAATTATATATTAGAACATTAAATACGATTGAACTCTAACTAGTAGTTATCCAATTCACAATCAATTATAATGGATCCAAGTTATAATAAAAAAGAATTGAATAGCAAACGAATATAATGGAAGAACATAAATTGATTAAATAAAATTGAATTAAAACATGAAAATCAAGTCTCACACATTGTGTTTTAGTATTCAAAAATACTCCTACCCAAGAGAGAGTTTTTATAATTAGCTCCTCATAATGTTGTTGAACACCTAAATTTGAGATAATTCTTCTCTAAAATTGGCTATCTTTTACAACAATAAGAAAAACATATTTAAACTAAAATCTACGGTTAAAATTGACATAAAATGCACTTGAATGACCATAAATTAATCCTGCCAAGGCGCTTGTTACTACGTCTGGGCTCCTCTACCTTGCATGTGGACTGGAGCTGTCAAAACTCGCTAACCAGGCGCCTAGCCAAGCGCCTAGTATAGGGTCTGGTGTCCTCTACTTTGTGTGCTTATTTATGATTTTGCTCCTCTTTCTTCATGTTTTTTTTTAAAGTTCAAATTCACCTAAAACATAAAAATACACAGATTAATTTATTTTAAGTGAATAAAATATACTGAAATCAAGTATTGAAGTATATAAAATATATATAAATTTTATTACATTGCTTGTTGTGGCTAATTGAGGGCATCTCAATATGTGTAGATTTTTTAGAGAGGTGAGCAATTGAAGTTTCTTATTTTCCAATAAATTGAAAATTCTGGTCTAAGAAATTGAAAATTTTCAACAATAATGGTCCTAAAATGTGGACCTGAAGAAGCTTCCTATTAATTTTCCTTATATTGGAAAAAAGATGCCGTCAAATTTCTCAACATTTCCTTGCTCAAGAAGGAAACAATGTTCAAGAGTCAATTAGTCAATGCAGACCAGTTTGGAATAGTCTAAAAAGAAACTCTAAAGTCTAGAACACTACTTATATAAAAACCTTCAAATGAGGATTCATTTGCAGAAAGAAGAAAGCAGAATTAAGTTTATTTTCTGCAACTCCTTTCTCATACAGACAATTACAAAGAAATCCTTTTCTTCAAAGCCTTCTACTTTGTCTAAATTCTGCCATCATCATCATCATATAAACAATGGCCAATGCAAAAGCAATTCTTTCCACTGCAGCTTCTCTTGCTGCTTCAGCAATGCTTATCCAAAGCATTGTGAGAGATTTCCTACCTCACCAACTCCACCACTTCCTCTTCTCCTCTGTTCGAAGCCTTTCTCAGCGTTTCTCTTCTCAACTCACTGTTGTTGTAGAGGAATTCCAAGGCTATTCCATGAATCAAGTTTTTGAGGCAGCAGAAATCTACTTGGGTTCTAAGTCAAATTCATCAGTAAGAAGAATTAAAGTGGGAAAGAGCGAGAAGGAAGCGAATTTTGCAGTTAACATAGATGGAAATGAAGAGGTTGTTGATGTTTTTGAGAATGTAGAATTCAAGTGGAGATTAGTCACCACACAAGTTGAAGCATCAAAGAGTCAAAATCATCGAAAAATCGGGGATCTCAACTCCTCTCTGAGATCAGAAGTGAGAAACTTCGAGCTGAGTTTTCACAAGAAGCACAAAGACAAGGCATTTGGATCATACTTTCCATACATATTAGAAAAGGCAATGGCAATTAGAGAAGAGAGAAAAACAGTGAATCTCTACAGTGCTAATGGAGGAAGTTGGTGCTTTGAAGAAGTCAATCTCAATCACCCAATGAACTTCAAGACCCTTGCAATAGATTCCAAGCTCAAGAATGAATTGCTTGAGGATTTGGAAAACTTCATGAATGGGAAGGAATACTACAAGAGGATTGGGAAAGCTTGGAAAAGAGGCTACTTGTTATATGGTCCACCAGGAACTGGCAAAACAAGCCTGATAGCAGCCATGTCAAATCACCTCAAGTTTGACATCTACAACTTGGATTTAACAGATATTCACAATGATTCCCATCTCAGATTTTTTCTTCTTAGGATGTCTAGCCGAGCAATAATTGTGATCGAGGACATAGATTGCTCTATCAAGTTACAAAACCGGGATTCGCCAGAGGATCAAACACAAACAGAAGGAGATCATAATGGTAAGGTAACACTGTCAGGGCTGTTGAATTTTGTGGATGGACTTTATTCATGCTGTGGAGAAGGGAGAATCATGATATTCACAACCAACTATAAAGAAAGACTCGACCCGGCTCTGCTGAGACCTGGCAGAATGGACATGCATATTTGCTTGTCATACTGCAATGCTTCTGTTTTTCACCAGCTTGCATTTAACTATCTGGGGCTTCACCATCATCATCTGTTTGATGAGATCACACGGTTGATAGAAGAGATTGAGGCAACTCCAGCAGAAGTTGGAGGGGAGTTGATGAAAAGCAGAGATCCTCAAGTCTCTCTTCAAGGCCTTCTCAGTTTCCTTCGCAATAAGAAAATCCAACAGAATACAAGCTCAAACTGAACAAACTATAAACTATTTGGAGGGGAAGAAAAAAACATGTTTAAGGAATTTTTTTCAGTCCACAGAGATGGTTTAGGCTCATGGTTTTTGTTCTTTTCATTCGTTAAGGAGAATATTTGTTGCTGATTAGACATTGAATGAAAATGGCTTGTTTTCCATTCCAAAAGAGAATGNTTGATAGAAGAGATTGAGGCAACTCCAGCAGAAGTTGGAGGGGAGTTGATGAAAAGCAGAGATCCTCAAGTCTCTCTTCAAGGCCTTCTCAGTTTCCTTCGCAATAAGAAAATCCAACAGAATACAAGCTCAAACTGAACAAACTATAAACTATTTGGAGGGGAAGAAAAAAACATGTTTAAGGAATTTTTTTCAATCCACAGAGATGGTTTAGGCTCATCGTTTTTGTAATTCTTTTCATTCGTTAAGGAGAATATTTGTTGCTGATTAGACATTGAATAAAAATGGCTTGTTTTCCATTCCAAAAGAGAATGATATTAATCAAGTTCAGTATAATGATAAATTTAAAATTGTCATAGACATTCTTTGAAGGAGAAGAAAACAAATATCGGAGTAAATCATCATAGAATACCACTTTGTAATCTATGGGGTTTACTATTCATAATAATGCTGAAGAGAAAGTGATTAATTTATATAAGTTTTTAGTAATTGCCAAAAGCCCATATAAGTCATACCAAACATGGACTAAACATCATTATACATTATATGTTTAGCATTAAAAACTCACTCATAGGATGCTCTCAGACTATTTATCACTCAGCAACTTGAGATCTAAAGAATTTCAACAATATATGCAAAGAAATTAGGCAGGCCTTGTTGTGGTTATTGAAGGTGGCACTTTGGTTGACATGGCTGCTGACATGGCAGCAGAGAGGTCGAAGATGAAAACATGTTTTGTGCAGACCAGATTAGTTCGAATCTGGTTGATTTTGGATCAGCTTTGTGTTAAGTGTCTTGGTTACATGTGAAACAAGTAAACTAAGTGTACTTTGTGTTTAATCTTATTTTTGCTGATCTTTTTGACAGTTTTTTAGTGGCCTATGTTATGATGCTTTACAGGGGTAATCAGGGCCTAAAAGGCAGCATGGTTGTATCTGTCAAATGACAGAAGTTAGGTGTTTTTTTTTTTTCTTTGTTTCTGTTCTTGTATATACCTTCTGTTTTACCCTTAATTTGCACAATGACAGAAATGCTGAGGCTACCGAAGCAGAATTTGCACAGTAGGAAGAGATTGTAAATGGGAAGCTAATAGCACTGGAGAGAACCAGTATTACACTTGATTAATTTGTTTAATTCATGTCAACAGATAGATTTCTTCTCTCTTTAATTTGTGGCTTACTTCTTATACAAGTAACATGGTCGGTTGACTTTGTGTTTCATTGGTTGGCTGGCCATTGTGGTGGACCTCACACGGCTAATAGGTTTTATAAAATATAAAGAAACACAAATGTTAGAAAGAAACATTCAACTTGCACTAGTTTATTGATGCATGAATAAAGTTTTTTATTTATTTATTTCTTCTGTTACATTACATCTTAAAGGAAGATGATATAAATTGATGAGCAACACACTCTTCTTTGGCCTTTCTTTCTATTTTTCCTTTCCCTCTTTTAGCTTGATAATAATATGTAACTACTAATTTGGCCATTAGAGGAGAGAGAAGAACAGTAAAGGCTCACTATTTTACTGTAGTTTCCTTGAAAACCTGCTCATGAGGACTAGAGAACTTTGTGGATGGACTTTATACATGTGTTTGAGAAGGAAGAATCATGATATTAGACCACCAATTACAAAGAAATACTTGACCCCTGCTTTTGTGAGACCTGGTAAAATGGACATCCATTTTTGATTTTCATACAGCATTCTGCAATGTTTTCACTTTTTTAATTATAACATAAACAGTGAATTATTTTCAACAAAATTTAAAATCAAAATTTAGAAATAATTGGTATAAAGTATGTAGCAGAAGCACACATAAACAAACACAGAAAACAAAGTTTTATTTTTTTTGCCATCTTGCAGTAAAATAAAAGCAATTAGTATATAACCAGACCTCAAGAGGAGATATACACCCTGGACAATATATACATATATAGGCCCTATTTATTGGCCCTGTAATATATAACAGTTAGTTTATATTAATTTATTTGTTTTTTTACACATTTATTTAAGACTGTCACTAAAATAAGCTCAAAATTCTCAAAATAACATTAAATAACAAACAGGGTAGAATTAACTAAAATCTTTAATTCATCAATATATGAAATGCAAACAAACAGGGGAAAATCTAAAACTAATTCTAAATGCAACATAAAAATTAAAATTAAAATTTAGAAATAACCCGTATTATATATATACACGTAGCACAAACAAACATTAAATTTCCCAAAAAACAAATTCAGAATGGGAAAAGTTTATTTCCACTTGTTGCACTCTTGCAGGATTTGTAATGGGGAAAAGCAGGGCAAAAAAGAATAATTTGTGAGAAATCCACATGATCCATATATATCATTTACAGCATTTGATATTTCCTGCAAGAATAAAATCAATTAGTATATAGCAAAACCTCAAGTAGAAATATACTTGATGACCTCCTAAGCCTCATATCAAATGTCAGATGGTCTTATCCTGAGCAATATATGTATATCATAGGCCCTATTTCTTGGCCATGTAATGCATAAAAACAGATTGTAGTTTAATATATGGACCAATTTGGGAGTGAACAATCATGTATTCATCTAAGCTAAACTTTATTGATGATGTTTGATTTTCCTAAACCATTAAAAGAAATCAATAATTTCTAAAAAAAAATTATTAGCACTTGTTTTCCATGCTAACTTGAACGATGAAAGAGTGCCTTCAGTTCTACTAAGAAATGGGTATAACATATTTTTTTCATAAAATAACTAAACAGACAACAGAAAAGATACAGCCGTACTACATTACTGAAATACCATGTATAAAGATACAGAACCAAGAATTGGATGATATATAAGTAGTTTGAACCTAGACATAATCCAATAGTATCACAATACTTTTCTATAACCATCAAAAATCCCATTTCAGATAAGAAAACAAAAGATAAACAAGTGAATAAAAAGGAAGAGGAAATGAAAAACAGAGAACTGAACCAGAAGTCAGCTGCTACCTCCCCATGTTTCAGGAATTGAGAGAGAAATTAGAGAATGAATGTGTGGTGGTAAATTGTGTTGTAAACTTGACAAAGTATTCAGCTTACTGTTTCATCAAAATAAAAAATCCAGCGCAAAGGATGGGAATGTGTTGACATGGCAAATGGCAATGCTTAACACTCACTTGCCACATCAATAGGTTCTCAAAAAGATCAAAATTCTATAATATATGTTACCAACCTAGAAGGTATGCACATCATCTCATCACGTTGGCTCATCGTCGATTTTAATGCTGGGGATGTGAGAAATCTTGTTCCAGTCTTGGCCTTTCTCCCTCTGGCACCTTTCTTTCAGGATGGGACACTCTTTGATATGTAAAATAGTAAGAGAGGTTGGCAGCTTTTGTTGTGGCAGATTCTGTAACCGAGGGCAGGAAGCGATATGTAGATAAGTGAGATACGTGAGTTGTTGAAGCACCCTAATGTTCAGACTCTTAACACTTGCAAGTCCATCAATGCTTAGATGAGTAAGAGTTGTAGGCAGCAGACCCTCCTCCGGAAATGATTCCACACCTCCTCCATCTTCACCTTCAAATTCATCTCCGATTCTGAGAAATGTTAGAGCTTGGAGTGTATGCAAATTCCACATCATTCGCTGTGCAAAGAGTTTACAGCAGTGGACAACAGTAAGTTGAGACAGATTAGAGGGTAGACCGTCTTCAGGAAATGACTCCACCTCTGGACAGCCAATGATCTGCAAACATTCCAGAGATGGGAGGAAGTTATGCATTTGCTCTGACAGCTTCTTTAATTTCTTGCAACCCATAACTATAAGATGAGTTAGATTGGGAGCATGCAATCCGCCTTTAGGAAAAGATATGAACTTGGGGCAACCACTGATGCACAGATATGATAGATATGTTAGGCCGTGGCATAACAGGCTATCTGAGACAGTGAGAGATTCTAGATTTTCACACTGGTCAATATGAAGATGGTTGATGTTGGGAAAGAAGTCCAGGGGAAGGAACACAAGTGAACCGCTGCAACTTTTTGATATGTGAACCTTTTGAAGGGACGCTTTGAGTGAGTCTTGGTGCATTGGGAAATCTAACTTCTCACAGTTCACAATTTTTAGTTCTCTCAGGGTATTGGGAAGACATCCTGCAGGCAAGGATACAGGCAAGGAACAAACACTGATACACAGACTTTGAAGACAACTAGTTTGGCTCTCTCTTAATGCCTTCAGCAATGATTCCCCACCATGACATCCTCTAATTCTAATCAATTCCAGTGTTTGTGGCAGTTCCTCCACCTGTAGTCGTTCACACTTGCTCAACTCCAAGTAGTGGATAGATGGAGCCCTTGGGAGTGACGAAACAAGAACCTCACTTCCATAAATTTCAATTTTAAGCTTTGTTAAACATGGCAGGTTTTTAGCCCAATGAACAGTCCTTAATATAACACAGGAAATTATATCAAGTTGTTGGAGCTTAGGGAAAACTTCACAATCTTCAACTTCAATAGAAGAGTTTTGAGAATTAGAACTTCAGTGATGGAAATGCATTTCTTGCAGAATTAGAACCATTAACCCCGTAAAACTCTGCACCCACAGTCACCACTCCACTAAACTGTTCAATATGAAGAGTTTTGAGGGAGGGTAGCTGTCCAAGTGGTGGCAAATACTTGCAATATTTACAAGTGTGAATTCTTAAGGACAATATGTTGCAGAATGAAGGGTCACCAAACAAACTTGGGAATGAAGGACCTCCATATCCATAAATAGAAACCCTTTTCAAGTTTTTGTGAGGCAATAGATTTTCAAGTACTTTTCTATCATGTTTTGAATCATTAGTATTGCCGCCCCAAGAAAAACACAGCTCCTCAAGATAGCTCTTGCCCATCAATTTAGCTTCTGATGCATCCTCAGCACTTACAACATTCTCTAAATTTTTAAGATAAAGTTCTCCACTGAGATCTGAAAGCTCCCTCAGCTCTCTTATCTTGGTCTTATTGTCTTTTCCCACAACAAAAGTACTCAACCTCTGAAGGCTCTTCAATTTACCTATTTGTCTTGGCATCTCTTCTATTTCGGTACACCTGATATCAAGATGCCGCAAGTTAATGAGATGATGCATATCTTTAGGCAACTCAATGAGTTTATAACAACTTGATAAATTTAAAGTCTGTAAGTTGTACAGCATACAGACAGAGTTCGGCAATCTTTCGATTGAAGTCTTTGAGAGATCAAGGAAACGAAGATGCTTTAGTTCACCAATTGATTCACTTAATTGCTTCAAAGGTTTACAGCCAAACAGTGATAATACTCTCAAACACCTCAACTTCAAAACTATATTATTCACTACTTCCTTAGATAAGTTGCAAAATGAATATTCATTTGATGGTAAAAGGGTTCGCAAATGAGTTGCTCCAGAAATAGAACAGAATCTCTGTAAGGAAACAAGTGATGTAATAGCTAGATGACGCACCTTCATCATATCTTCATTTGAGTTGCCATCTTCTAATGTAAAACAATATTCCCTTGATACATACCTGGCTAAGTCATGAACAAGATCATGCATCACAAAACAAGACTCTTCTACTTTAATTGATATTTGAAAAATTGACATTGACAATAACTCGTTAAAATATTCATCACCATCATCTTCCATTCTCTTATTTCTCTTTGTTTGATGCAATAGATTTTCTGCCATCCAAAACAAAACCAATTCATGCTTTTTAAATCCGTAGCCCTTGGGGAAGATTGAACAAAAAGCAAAACATCGCTTTAAGTGTGATGGAAGGTAGTTGTAACTTAACAACAACGCTGGAAGAATTTTGCTCTCTTTATATGAGAAATCCCAAATCTCACTCTTTAATACTCTTTCCCATTCAGCAATATCTTCTTTAGAGTGCAAGAGGCCTCCAAGTGTTTTTGCAGCTAACGGCGAGCCATTGCATTTCTTGGAAATTCCTCTACCTATTTTTTCTAGGACCTGACGTGCACCAGAATCTCTAGTATTGTCAAATGCATGCTTTTCAAACAGTTTCCAACAATCTTCATCTTTCAAATGCTCAAGTTGATAATGAGCTGGAACAGTGCCCATGATATTTGCAACTTTTTTATTGCGAGTTGTTACAATAATCTTACTTCCTTGAGAGCCATATTTAAAAGGTGTACTCATGTTCATCCAATCAACATAATCCTCATTCCACTCATCATCTAAAACAATTAAGTATTTCTTTCCCGTTAGCCCTTCTTTCAACTTAGTTTGAAGGTGTTAGAAAAAAACTTGGCCAAGAGTTTCATCCAAAGAAGAGAAGAAGAGAAAAGAAAAAGGAAAACACAAAATGATCTCTTCTATTCAGCCAATGGCTTCTATTTTGGCCAAAGGCAATAACAAACATGAAAACACAAATATTTAAACACAAAACCATTTTCCTATGAACAGTAGATGTCATGGGCAGATTTACCTACTACTGTCCAGCCATTACCTCTACATGTGGCTGTCATATTTCTACTCTTACATAACCATTCCTCACACCAAAATATCCCACATTTCTAGTGGTTCTATCATAACCAAACTAACCAACTCTAAACTAACAACAATTTGGTTACTTCAACTATGAGTAACCTTACATCATTTTAATTCTTAAAATACATTACAAAAATACATTTATCAAACAACAATATTCTAACTAAAAATGCCACAGTCCAACAGAAGGAAATCCAAATTGGTGTCATCATAAGAATGCGAATGAGAATTAGTTACAGCACAGAGGACTGTTTTTGTTACCTTACAAATGTCAAACTCCGCAGAAATGCAAACCCATGATTTGAGGTTAAAGTGCTTCTCAACTCTCTGATTGTTGTATACTGACTGAGCGAGGGTGATTTTGCCAATGCCACCCATGCCTACAATTGGAATCACAGAAACCTTATTACTAATACTACCTTCATCATCTGTTAGCAACAACTTGATTATGGCCTCCTTGTCACCATCTCTTCCATAAACCTCAGATTCCTCTATCAAAGATGCAGTAGGTGATCTTGCTGATGGTTTCTGGCCAACACTATTTTTAATGAGACCAAGCACATATACCCTTTCTTCAAGAAATTTCAACCTCTTAAGAATCTCCTCCAGCCTAATCTTCATATATCGATTACATGAATTGACAGAAATGGAAAAGGAACATTTGAATAGCTTACTTGTCTTGGACTTTCTTTATCCAGGTTTTAACTTAGATTGCAAAGCATGAGTTGCAATCTCATCCAAGAGGTCGTCTTCATGGTAGGAAGCATCTTCAAGCTCGTCCAGCCACTGCTTGACATTTGGGTTGGTGATCTGCTTCTCCTCTGCATCTTCGAGCACTGCATTGACAGCTGATAGAACAGTCTTCAAATTGTTGATGAGCTCATCGCTGAGTTTCTTTCCTCGCAGGTAGTCAACCACCTCGCCACAAGCCAGCCTATCAAACAGCACCTGAAGGGTTGCAGACAGAAAAGCTCCACCCACTAATTCAGCAGCCATGTTTTCTTCAGAGAGTTTGCAGAGCAAGAAGACATTGATTGCAGAAAAACAAATGGCAATCAAGACAATCCCAGTAGCACTCCTCTTTTTTTTCTTTTTTCTTTTGCAGTCAAACAAAGAGCTGTTCTCACTCTTAGTTTGTCGCTTAGTACTTCTTATTCAACTTGTAGTAGGTCAACCTTGGATTTCATTGGTTGGTCGGTCGTTGTGCTGGACTTCTCTTCACATGGCTAATAGCTTTTAATTAGAGGTTAATTTTAACTGCAAATTTGAGTTGAATTAAATTTAATATTTTATGTTTATGATAAAATATGTAACAAGATATCTATAATTTTTATTGGGATATATAATTACTATTATACCACATATATATATATATATCGGAAATTTATCATTTCTCTTTAGCTCGAAGAACTTTATCGTTCTTTTTTTCTTTAGCAATAAATTATGTATAAGATTTTCTTCAATGACAGAGTGTATAAATAAACCTTTCTACATGTAATAGGATTAAAAACTGTCTCCAACTATTTTTAAATATATATATTTATATATATATAAATTTCAAATCAATAGTATAATAATAATTATATATGCCAATAAAAACTGTAAATATATTATCACAAATTTAAAAAATTAAAATTAATTTAAATCAAATTTTACAAGCTGCACTTAAAAGAAACACATTTATTAGAATGAAACTTTCAACTTGCTATTAATTTATTGATGCATTATAAGGTATTTAATTTATGTTATCTTTTTTTACTTTCGTTGTTTCATATTATATTTTGAAAAGATTTTATGTCATGATGAGTGATAACCATCACTACTCTCTTCTTTGCCTTTCTTTCTATGTTTTTGTCCCTTTTTAAATTTGGCCATTGTATGAAACTGGAAATTTTTTTGGCTATTTTTTAGAAGTAAATATCGAAATAAGAATCACACGAAAAGAAACTGCATGCAAAAAACTAATATTTGGTTTCTAAAAATTTCCAAGGATTTGAATAAATACTGTTTTTTCAAATCAGAAACATAGTACTAGTACATTGCCGAACAAGATCCTAAGCTGCAAATTTGAAAAAACTTAGATATATAAGGATTTTAAGTTTCTCGATTGAAAATGCTTTTTAGAACTTTTTAGTTTGTATTCTCAACAGAAACTAAATAGATTAATAAAGCTAAGATATAGAATTGAAATAAGAGAAAAATCATAAACAACATTTACAATTTTTGAAAAGTGAAAGCTATTACGAAATCATCATATAACTTATATTTTTCTCTAACATTCACTTCACTTGTAGGTTTAGCATTTTTAGCCATTTATTTTATATCTTTATATATATATATATATTTAAATTATGAGATTTAAACTTAGATTTTAAAATTTTTGGCTCTTATACTAAATTAAATTGACATTCTCTCAAAATTTTAAGCTTTTGGAAAAATTGATAATTTGAATGTAAGAGACTGCTTCAGCTTTGGAAAAAAAAAGTAAAACATGATTAAAGATTTTTTCTTAGTCCTTTTTTTTTTTTTTTTTAAATGTCACCAGCTGATGAGATTCAGCCTCATGGTTTTTATAAATCTTTCAATTCAGTAAGCTAAATACTGCCTTCTTTTGCACTCATTATAATATGGAAAAGTAAATCTTGGAAAGTCAAGCTTCTCTTATTCCAATCCGTGTATGTCAAACATTATTTTAGCTATCATTTATTTTTGAAATGGATTCTTAAATCCAACCTGAAAGTTATACATTTTTTACCTCATACAATAGGGATTTTCTTTGCAAAACAAATTTCATTCAAAATGCTGCCACTGAAGCATATTCCAGATGCAAAAGCACTTCAGTCCACAGCAGCCTCTTTTGCCGCTTTGGCAATGTTTATCAGGGACTTCTTTCCTTTGGAACTCCGAAATTTCCTCATTTCCTATCTAGAATTATTTTTTTCAAAATTTCTCTACTCAGCTATCCAATGTTAAAGAATTCCAAGGTTTCTCCACAAACCAACGGTTTGAATCAGCTGAAATCAACTTAGGTTCCATGTCAAACCCAAAAGTTCAAAGAGTAAAAGTGGGAAAGAGCGAAAAGGAATTGGATCTATCAGTCAACATAGATAAGAACCAAGAGGTTGTTACAAGAGTTGAATCATCATCGAGTTGATATCATCAAAATATGGGAGATCTCAACTCGTCTCTACGATTGGAATGAGATCCTTCGTGATAAGTTTTCACAAGAACCACAAAGACAAGGTGCTTAAATCATACTTTCCGTACATATTAGAAAGGGCAATGGCAATTAAAGAAGAGAGAAAAACTGTGAAGGACAAAACCAAGTTATTGGGATTATGATGAAATCCAACTCAATCACCCAATGAACTTCAAGACCCTTGCAATAGATTCAAAGCTCAAGAAAGAATTGCTGGAGGGTTTGGAAATCTTCAAAACTGGGAAGGAATGGTGCAAGAGAATTGGGAAAGCTTGGAAAAAAGGGTATTTGCTATATGGTCCTAGAACTGGCAAGACCAGCTTGAATGCAGCCATGTCCAATCACCTTAAGTTTGACATATAGAACTTGGAGTTAACAGAAACTAGAGGCAATTCCCAGCTCAGATATATGCAGCTAAGCATTTCTAACAAATCGATAATTGTTGTAGAGGATATAGATTGCTCAATGAAGTTACAAAATCAGGATTCAGACAAGGATCAAACACCAAATGAAGGCAATGATAAGGTACAAAAATAAAAAATTGCATTGTTACTATAAAAATGGCATTGGTTTTGTTGTTTTAGAACTTTGTTGAGGTTTCAACAGGTAACATTGTCAGGACTACTGAATTTTGTGGATGGACTTCATTCATGCTGTGGAGAAGGTAGGATCATGAAAACGAATTAGAAGAAAGACTTGATCAAGCTTTGCTGAGACCTGGTAGAATGGACATGCATATTTGCTTGTCATACTGCAATGCTTCTGTATTTGACCAACTTGCCCATAACTATCTGGGGCTTGGCCATCATCTGTTTGACGAGATCAAAGGGTTGATAGAAGAGATCGAGGTCACTCTCTGGCAGAAGTGGCTAATTAGTTGATGAAGAACAGTACTGATCCTCAAGTCTCTCTTCAAGGCCTTGTCAATTTCCTTCACATTAAAAGATCAATCCAACAGTATACATGCTCAAAGTGAATGCAGGGATTGGTCATTGATATCAAAGGTACTATTTGTTTAGAGTTTCTTACAGTCCATGGCTGGTGCTCTTTTTTTTTTTTTTGGTTGACCAGTTGATAATCATCAAAACGCTTTTGGTTCAATCATCCAAACACTCAATTCCTCCACACACACACACACACACACAAAATGAAAGGGAAAAATCCAAACTCAAAAGTTTTTAAAAAAATGACAATAAGGAAAACTACTGTTAGATCCTAAACGATATAAAATAGTAAATCCTACATTTATCCCTCTCTTCCACTAATGACATGTTCAGAAATAATAATAATAATAATAATAATAATAATAAAATTTAAATAAATGAACAGAATGCTCATAGCTGATACTGTAGAGGTATCACTATTGCTTTAACCGTTAAAGAACTATTATGAAACTGAATAATTAATTTGAATGCTATATACAGACGTAAATAATAAACTTACAACATGATTTAGACAAGAACTTGACAGTACTAAAAACCTCTACAATATAGTTCTAGCTGAAGAGAACTTGGATCACTTTCCCTGGACAGTCAAAGTTTTTCATATCTTTGTCCAGGCAAATAGCAGTCAATCTTTAAAATGGGAAGAGCTGGTCTTGTTTAGGGCTAAATCTTTGCACTGATGAAATAAGTTCTTCCTTCAATACAAGGAAATGCTCAACTAAAGGGAAAAAACTATCGAGGCAAGTGCTTTGAAAGTAAATGCTTCGATGTCATGCCATGCAGCTGTGAGGGTCCAATGTTAGACTGGTCCTGGAAAGAGCATAAAGATTGTACAGAACCCCTTAAAACAGGAAGTGAAAAGCCATCTATCCCAGGTGACAATTTGCTTACCATTTCTTGCAAACTATCCTGGACACTGAAAGAATTTGGAATACTTTGTGGCCTAAAATGCAACTGCCCCTGCGAGCATATACCATGTATATCAATTCAGCCATGTCAAAAGACAAAGATTAAAAGAAATTTCCACAAAGCTGCAAACTATAAGCAGATAACAAAAAGAATGCTGTACCATCCCATGCGTCCTTTGTTGCCTTAAGTAATGAGCATCATGGATGGGTGCAATCGAGTTCAATTGTCCCTGCAATATAAAGTTTGATCCTAACTAAGATGGCACACTAGAGATTGAAGAGTACTAATGTCCATTTAAGGAGTATGCATTACCAGTCCTTGCATGCTGTGTTGGTTGCTATAATAATCATCACGACTTGGAGCTATCGAGTTTGATTGACTCTGCAATAAAATTACTACGAGACAATATAAACATATTCTATTGCATGCTCACATTATTGGTGTGACACATCATAATATTTTAGTAAAACTTCAAAATATGGTTATGGTAAGAAGTGTCAAAATGGTGGCATTTTAGTGTATGAGGTTGTTGATTAATTAAGCCATGAAGAAATGTTTGTGTTGATGAAGTTGAGGTGCAGCCAAGAGCATAAACAAGAGAGCTGCACAAATGCATGTGGTTGAAGAACAAGGCAGCCGAGACATTGAAGTAAAGGGCTGCAAAGTGTGTTGTGTATTTTGTGTGTTTAAATGTATTTTGGTTAAAATTAATGTTGTAAGGTTACAAGTCAAGGTAACCAAATTTGCTTGGTAGTATAGTTTAGAGTTAAGTTAGTTTGGTTGTGATGTAACCACAAGTTGTGGGATATTTTTGGCATATGTAATGGGCTGTATGGCATGGCAAAATGGTGGCCACATGATCATGTAACAGCTGGACAGGTTAGGTAGATGCTACAGCATAAAACTGTTCATGCAACTACTGTTTATATGTTGTATTTTCAGCTTTTGTTCATTGCAACCGAAAATACAAAGACTGGAAAAAACTTTCCAGATTTTAGTGTGTTATTTCTTCTTCTTCCCTTAGTTAAAACTCTCAGCCAAAACACTAACAAGAAGAACATCTTACCATTCCATGAACAATTTGATGAGAGCCAAAAAAGCCATCGAGGGTTGGTGCTCTTGAGTGCAGTTGATCCTTCAACAAGTACACAAACACACGCCACTAAAATTCAGGAACGAACATGCGGAGATGGCACTAAATATCAGGAACATCATCCAATTTCCTATTTATTAAATTTCCAAAAAATCATTGCAACTACACCATACCATTTCCTGCATGCTCCCTTGTGATTCATAAGAACAATCAATGACCTGTGCTTGTAGGTTTGAGTGTCCCTGCAGCAAGTACGGAACCCACATTAGAAAATTCCTCCACACTACATCTTTGAAAACTATTAAGTTTAACAAGGATACACATAACTAACCACTTGTTGCCAGCCATCATGATTCTCAACAATTATGACTTCTGGCTCTGAATGCACCTAAAAGAATATTAAAAATAAATAAATAAATAACTTAAAATAAAAAAACAACTAAAGAAATGAATTTCCATGATATTCCTGGAATACAAGCATGACAACCACCTGAAACGCAATACCTGTCCCTTTTTAGATGCACCATTCTTTTTATTTGACTTGCTAATGCTGTTATTTTGGTTCACTTCTTCACAGCCTTGAGGACCATGAGTTGTTGGTGAGCTTGGTTCTATGACACTCTGGATCGAGTTATTAATACTTTCACATTTTCTCAAAGCTTCTTCCAATGCATTGAATGCAATATTGTAACTCTTTTGAGACAAAGACCCTTCATCACTCAATGTAAAGGCTCGTTGACATAGATTGTTATAGCGTTGAACTCTTGACTCAACTACACAAGAGCCTTCTTTCAGTGTTTGTCTACTCTTTGCATCCTTTGTCCATCTCTGTAATATATATTGAGATGGGATGCTGTGTACACCGGACATCTGTAGAACAATCATCATATGTCTACAAAGAAAACCATTAAATTCAAATGAACGGCAAAGACAAGATATATCTGATGTTGTTTCATTCCACTTGACAATAAAATTCTGGTTCTCTTCAAAATCTTGAACTGTAAAAGTTTTAATCGTTCTGTCTTCAGTTTCTTTTTTCGGATGACAAGCAACTACTCCCAAAACTTCAATTTGGAATTTTTTAAATATTGCATGAGTATAAATTGTTGCCATTTGCTTCCCAAAAGGTGATGGAGACTTCAATACCGGTTGTTTATGCCAGGTTTCAAAATCTGCTTTTGCTTCTTCTTCAGACTTCTCGCGAAGAATTGCTCTGTATTGTTCTAAAAACTCTTTTAGTGTAGTTTTCCTCTGCATGTATTTGTCTAAGTAGCAATTTATACTTTCTGATCTTTGGACCGTAGACATCCCTGCCAGAAAAATGTCTCTCATGTACGATGGTATCCATTGTTCACGATCTTCATATAAGGACTGCAACCATAAGTCATCCCTTAGATTGAATTTATTAATCATTTTCCACCATCTTTCTTCAAACTGCTCTTTTGTCCAAGACTTGAAAATACACTTATTAAATTTATTCGTAAACTTTTCATGTTGTCTAATGACATAGCCAAGCTTCTCCGGAATCTTGTTCATAATATGCCACAAACAAAAACAGTGATGAGAATCATGAAAGACCTCTGCAATAGCTTCTTTCAATACTTTATCTTGGTCAGTAAGTATTACTTTTGGAGTATGTCCACCCATTGCCCTCAGCCATGCCCGCATGAGCCAGACATATGTTGATTTAGTCTCATCAGCAAGCAACGCACATCCAAGTAAAAGGAACTGGCTGTGATGGTTCACTCCGATAAAGGGAGCAAACGGCAATTTATATTCATTCTTGATGTATGTTATATCAAAAAATACTACGTCACTAAAATTGCAATAGTCAAGCCTACCTTTGGAGTCAACCCACAAAACATTTCTTAATCGCTGCTCTTCATTCAGATCTATAGCATAAAAGAAATTTGGATTCTCATCTTGCATGCATATAAAATGATCAAGCATTATGCGAGCATCTCCTTCTTCCAAAGCCAAATTTTCTCTGCCTTGTAATTGGTTTGAAACAGAACCCTTTTGATTGTCAGCTTTCTTACAGGTGCCAGACTGCCTGGACATTGTAACATACATCCTTTTGGTTCTTTCCCGGATAGCATGCAGAGCATCAACATTGCTCGTACTTGGATCCAAATTCCTATGCCCCCCAAAGTAATATGCCTGGTCAGGAAAAATTTCATGATTATGCTCCTTCATGAAAGTACGAATAATCCATCTACCATCTTGCCTTCTCTTAACATGCATACAAGCCTTGCAATCTGTTTTCGCCCATGATCGATTAATACGTCCTCGTTTTCTCTTAATAGGGAATATTGTTGAGCCCTCCACTGAAACACCTTCCAGAGTTTCAGCTGAAGTAGATTCTCGCTTGTTCCCATATCTAGTACAAGCAAATTTTGCATCAATAAATTTTCCAGATATTCTGGATCGACGACTCGCTTTTATAATGACAGCAAACCCAATAGATTTGGCATATTCTTTATAAAATGAAAAAGCTTCCTCCTTCGATTCAAACTCCATTCCATCATGAGGCTCTAAATTTTTTGAAGAACTCAAGTTGATTACATCTCCAGCATATGATTTGCTTTTACAATTCAATACTCTTTTATTAACATTTGGTTTCGTATTCTTCTTACTTTTTCCAACAAAGCTAGGTGAACTCACAATACCTTGATCCATATAAAGCCCTTCATCTTTGCCATCCACCGTATCAGCATTCACATTTGGTCTACTATCTTCTTTATGATATCCACCGGAAGGCTGTTCAAGATCTATATCCATTTGAAAGCATCTAAATTTTCCTTAAACCAGTCTGTTCATACATGTACCTGAAAACTCGGGAAAAAAAGATGTAAACTTACTAAACAAAAAATGAAGTAAATCTTATAAACCATCTATCAAACTCCATCTTCTCTCATTTAACATAATTCACAACTAAACTAATAGAGAAAAACATGGAAATGTAAGACTAATTTATAAATGACTAATGTGAATCAAAAGTCAAAACAATGAATAATTAAACAACCACTTATTAATCATTCAAAAAAAAAAGCAGCACACTTTTCAAACAGCAGCATCCTTAATCAAAACTAATGTAAGAAACCAAAGAATAAGAAAAGCTCAGCTACCATAGATTTTCAGAGGAAGAAACCCTATAAATCATAACAACAAAGAATTCAGTACCAGAGGTTTTAATTACAATTATGGAGTTCAACTTCAGGGGAAAAGAATTCAGAATTTATTGAGGCCAAAGTTTGGGTTATGAGAAAGATTCCTTTTTTTCAGCTACTATAAGATACCATTCAAAAACAAAAAGCTGCCCACCATTTTGTATTTTTAGGGAAAGTAACAAATTTAAAAAGAAAAAAAATAAAAAAATAAAAAAGGAAGAATGCTTGAAACCTAACCTGCAGATATTTTGCTCTTGTTGTTAGGTTCAGCTACTAGTGAGTATATAAATCAATTTGGGATAAATTTGGGCAGAGACACAGTAATCTGTGGCTAAACGAGAGAACTCCAGCGGTAAACAACTTCTCCGAGCAGTTAGCAGTGAGCGACGACGCTGTGGGAAGCTGGGCTCCGATCAGTGGTCAGTGAGCAACGATGGTCGCCTTTCGTCTTTAGGAATTAGGAATTTGTTAATTACTTCTTAGTCCTTCAATTTAAACGTTCTACTCCTAGCATGTGCAATGTTTTTTTTATTAGTATCATTATTTTATTACAAATAATGAGATTTTGTAACCCTCGTATTCGAGGCCATAGCCTCGTAGAGCTAGACACCAGATTTTAATATTTTAGATTTTAAAATTTAAAATATTATTCCAATTAATCGAGGCTGAAGCTTCATAGAGCTAGGCACCAGATTTTAAAATCTAATCTGAATATTTTATCCAGCTTAGAAAAGCTCAGCCGGAATTTGTTTGAACCGAAGTTTTGGACTTGAACCTGATGAAGCAGCCCAATTTACATTCCTTGAAGTAGTTATGCTCACCGTGATTAATCCACCACTGATTTTTGGCGTCATTCATTGAATTCCATCTGATTTAACTTGGTGGATCTACAGGTGAATGGTTAAAGATTTAGTGATAATGTTTTATCTATTATCTTCTATTAGCTCAAACTATATATCTAACAAATCCAAATTTGGCTAAAGCAACAAAACACAAAGGAACAAAAAGAAACAAAGTAGAAAATAAGTAAAATGAAGATCTCAAAGGAAACATAAAGGATCACTAATGCACTTTGATATCAAAATCATACAAACCTTATTGAATAAATACATAAATAAGGAATTGGGTTTTTTGTCTCTTATTCTCTCATTAAAGGAGGGATGGAGATGACTGAAACACAAAATTAAAAAAATAAACTAAAGCTACACATCCCAATTAAAACAACGGCCACACTACCATAGCAAAAGCAGCATCACATAAACCTAAACACATGGCTGTTCTTTTCATCCACAACAAAAAGAATAAACTCGAGCTGTTGTTGCCATGGCACTTGGACAATCTATGAAAAACCATTGTTTCGTGATCTTCACTCATCGAGTTTCATCCTCAAGTGCACGGAAACCACTTGTCAAATCCTCGTGCAACTTGCTGAATTTCTCAACAAGAGCCGCTTCTCCTTCTGCTGGATCCTCAAACTTTTGTGACCTATAGGTTTAACGGCAACAAGTCAAGCACTTTGTCTCACAATTAATCAAAAAATAAAAAATTCCTTCTTGTTCAGCAGTTGAAAATGTGATCGCTTACACTAGACGGTAAAAGAGGTCTCCCAACCGATGCTTGATTAAGGTATAAGTAATCTTTTGACCATCCATACCAGCTCCTTTCTCCACTGCCTGCATATGAAGCCAGACTACATTAAACAAAGAGGCAAACATAGGTAGAAAGTGATGGAAAAGGAAAGGAAAGAGAAAAGAAATTACCTGATTGGCCAAATTATAGAAATGAATAATATTACGCATCATCCAGACTGACTTGTAGAAAGGGCAGAACTTGTCATATCTGTCACACATTGCATGCATCCACATATAATGATGAACAAAGGTCACTAAGTAAATAACTCCAGACGAGAAAAAAGAGTGGTGGGACTTACGGAGTAAATGCATTCTGTGCAAGATAATCCTCCCTCAAAAGCTTTGCAGTCTCCAGTGTGATCTTATCACCTTCGGCTAAAGCATCCTTTCCTACAAGCTACAAAAACCAGAAAAACAAATATCAAGTCGTTTTCTTGAAAAGGTTCAGGTAAATGGAAAATGGAAAATTTCAAAAATCGGAGTAAAGAAAATTCATATAAAGACAAACTTACCTGAACAATTTCATTCAAATCATCCTCTCGCTGCAGAACTTCACGTGCCTTTGTCCTGATGTTGATAAAATCTGGATCAAATTGCTCGTAGAAAGACTCCAGTGCCTGCAACCAAGTAAAAAACAACCTAGTATATTAGTTATGAACCATTTAACATAAGGCTAAAGCAGAAGTTGCGCAAGGGAGTATGAGAAGTCTATCATACTATACAATGAGTCAATGACAAGGGCGAACAGTTAACACACCGTGGAGTACTTTGAGTAGGAAATAAGCCAGTTCACAGAAGGGAAATGCTTCCTCTGGGCAAGCTTTTTGTCTAGACCCCAGAAAACCTACAATAAGAGGACCAAAGGAATTTAATTTTATTATAATAACAGATTAAAACAAACCCAAAGTCGTTCAGCCATACTAAAGAATACGCTATACTCATGCACTGTTAAAAAAGATAACATCCTACTAAGGTGATCCAAATAACGAAGTCAATTAAAGACCAATTATTTATTATTCTGTACTCATAATGTACTGCAAGTTTATAAATTTAGAAAGGTCCGAATCTTTTCAGGCTTCAACAATGAGACCTTATATACTTGTATTGTGATATGAAAACATAAGATCAAACATAAGATTGCAAGCTAAACCTGGACAATGCTAAGGGTTGCAGATGTAACAGGATCTGAAAAATCTCCTCCTGGGGGAGAGACAGCACCGACAATTGTCACACTACCAGTACGTTCTGGTCCACCGAGACATTTTACTTTACCAGCACGTTCGTAGAATGAGGCCAAACGTGCTGCCAGGTAAGCAGGATATCCACTGTCTGCAGGCATTTCAGCCTGTACAAAAAGAGTAATGCTGTTAGAAATGAGGGAAAGCAAAATAAAAGATTTTATGGCTCATTGCCCAATAACATGCCAATTAAAATAGAATTCCATATATTTATAACCAATTTTACATACTGCAGATAGAAAACAAACAATACATACATTTATAAATGTTTATATGCATTGCATATTATTTATCCATATTAGGGAATCTCTCTCTCTCTCTCTCTCTCTCTCTCTCTCTCTCTCTCTCTCTCTCTCTCTCTCTCTCTCACACACACACACACACACACACACACACACACACACACACACACACACAAAATGATGATCTGAAGATCATGAGTAACATTAATATTAGGAAAGAAAATTACCAGCCGACCGGATATCTCACGCAATGCTTCTGCCCATCTAGATGTTGAATCTGCCATCATACTGACATTGTAGCCCATATCTCTAAAATATTCAGCAATAGTGATTCCTGATAATTCAATCAGCAACATTTCAGTTAGGATTGTTCTAATATGTGATGAGAACTTGTACAATGTTTAGGTCATAGATTTTATATTGAACTCTACTTAAGTTCTCAAAATCTTCAAAAATAAATGAAATATTAAAGGATGGTTAAAGAATCAAATTCAAACAGTTTCTACAAAGAATATCCAAACCTTGCACAATCATAAAACTTGAGTAGAGTTTTAATGTTTACCAGTATAGATTGAAGCCTCACGAGCAGCCACAGGCATGTTAGAAGTGTTGGCCACAAGTGTTGTACGCTTCATGACAGATTCTTCACGACCATCAGGCAATGTCATTGTCAGTTGAGGAAAATCCATAAGGACCTAAATCATCGATAACATGAACTAATCAACTCCAAGGCAATAAAAGGAGCAATTTATGTTCTAGCTAAACTAAGAACACCATTTACCTCTGCCATTTCATTTCCTCGCTCCCCACAACCAACATACACAACCGTGTCAGAGTTAGAGTACTGCATAAAACAAAACATATCATATAAAATAAATAAACCAAAACATGCCCTGCATAATGTAATCCCAGAAATCTGTAACCATTGTATTCACCTTTGAAAGAGCTTGACTAATAACTGTTTTTCCACAGCCAAAAGCCCCAGGAATGGCACAAGTCCCACCAAGAACTGAGGGGAAAAGTGCATCAAGAACACGCTGACATAGAATAGAGTCATTAGTAATACACAATTCTAAAGATACAAGAATCTACGCAACAAGTGAAAATACTTTCAGTATACCTGCCCAGTAAGTAGAGGAGTATCAGCAGCAAGCTTCGATGCAACAGGCCTCGGTGTACGTACTGGCCAACTCTGCCAATGGATAATGTAAATACCAGAAAAAGAAATATCTTACATATAACTACAAATTAGATTCTGGAAGTACATCCAAAGGGTAAAGTTAGGAACCTGAAGCATGGTAAATTCCTTTGTGACACCTTGAAACTCAAGTTCTAAAACAGTATCCTGCAAATAGAGAGAAAAAACATCAATGCAAATGTTCCTACACAAATGTCAAACATTGGCCAAAATCATTTTCCCACAAATACTTCTTTAGTGGTTGGCTATCTCATTTGTCTATATAATTACACGGCTTAGCGAGTCCCCCGAGTTTTCTAGACTCAACTCTATAACAAATTGCAAGCACAACCACTCTAATTTCATGTAGTCAAATACCAAGAATGTTAGAACCCCTATGACAAATGTACATGGAATAATAAGCATGATCTTCAAAAACAATGCCCTCAGGAACAATCCAAAAACACAGCAGAATCAAAATTGCTGATTTTACTTGGAAATCAATTTTGCTGGAAAGGCACAAGGCAAGAGCATTATAAATGTGTAACTAGGCAAACCTTTATCGAATATTGACCAGCTGGCGCAATGTAAGTGATTTTCCCCATAGCATCAGGAGGAAGGACAACATGGTGCTGCATGAGACTGTTCTCAATGACGGTCTGCAATGGGAAAGAACCATTAGAGGCATCATTGCAACTTGAAATCAGAAGAGTCAACTGTTATATATAATATAATTCAGCAGCACTTTTACCCATGCTAGAAACTTACAGCATACAAGTCTCCTCCAGTAAGAAGGTCTCCTTCACCTGCCATCAGAAGATAAAAAATAATTTCAGCAAAAATATATTAAAAACTATTTCCAATTGCCTCTAAACAGCTATTACCAAAAACAATTTAGAGATTTACCTATTTTTTTAGGGTTAAATTCCCAGAGTGTATCTTTGTCAAGAGCTGGGACAGCAACACCACGTGGGATATACACATCACCAGATATTCTTGCAATGGTCTTCAAAGGCCTCTATAATGACCAGAAACAAAAGGCACAAATAAGAAAGAGTGATATCACTTCACATTATTAATAAATGTAAATAATTGCAAACTTAAATAATTAAAAGGTCTTATTTTGGTCGAGGGTATTTTAACACCCACTAGGAAAAGATGCTTCCCAAATCAAAACATGATCTAGAACTAAACAAAATAGCTAATATAAGATGCAAGTTATGTAACACAAGCCAAAAGTTAAATTCAAGCAAACCTGAATTCCATCAAAAATATTTCCCAATATTCCAGGTCCCAACTCCACTGATAAAGGCTGAAATACCAATATTATACTTGTTAATTAACACAATCAAACCACCACGACTTAAATCATTGGAAAAAGAAAAGGAAGGAAGACTCACCTTGTGTGTCCTTAAAACAGGATCATTTACCATCAGCCCAGCTGTTTCCTCATAAACTGAAGCCATAAATAAACAAATCCTTTAGTCATTCTAAATTTTATAACTCCTTCATTTTGGCTAAAGACCATACTACAGAAACTTTTGTCACAACCAATAATATCTTTTACCAAAAAAAATAAAAAAGGAGGTCAACTGTTAATGAAACTATGAAAGCGAATAGAAACCAAAAGAGCACAAGAAAAAATATTGTAAGCAACCTTGGATTGTGGCAGAATCTCCTTCCAAACGAATGATTTCACCAATCAGGTTGTCATGACCAACTCTAACTAGCTCATACATAGCAGCCCCAGCCATGCCATCTGCAACAACGACTGGCCCTGAGACCTGTCAAATCATATTGGATAGTCCAATTAGCCAACTAGCAATTTAAGTAGCACGATTAATTCAGTTCAAGGATCAAGCGAGTAACAAAACAACAACATACATTCTAACAAGCATTTCCCAATAATCAATGAAGTATAATTAACATACTTCAGTGAAATATACAATAACTGATCTTCTCAACCTCATTATGTTAAACAGAAGTAAACTTAATAGAGAATTTACTCAAACTAAAAAACCCACAAAAGAATTTTTTTTAAAAAAAAGGGAAAATAAAAACAAAAGCAACGATAAAATCTATAATTAGCCGCGTATACAAAAAAAATCACCCAAGTCTTACTGCATAAGAGTGAGATTAAGCGACTATTGTCATATGTTAAATTTCAAATTTTGAGTGTCCTGATCAAAACTCACTCAATATTTGCTGCCGAACAAGTCAAAATAACACATTAGTATGTAGGTTCAACAACATAAATCAACTACAGGCGAGTCAAACCTATAGGCCAGTCACTATCATGATTGGATCANAAAAAAAATCACCCAAGTCTTACTGCATAAGAGTGAGATTAAGCGACTATTGACATATGTTAAATTTCAAATTTTGAGTGTCCTGATCAAAACTCACGCAATATTTGCTGCCGAACAAGTCAAAATAACACATTAGTATGTAGGTTCAACAACATAAATCAACTACAGGCGAGTCAAACCTATAGGCCAGTCACTATCATGATTGGATCAATAAATTAAAGCATTCGATTCAATATTAAATCTCAACAGTCAGAAAATAAATCGCTTCGAGAAAACACTGGTATAGACTCAAGATATGAAAATACGGAAATTGATCCCAAAACAAAACAAAAAAATAAAAATAAAAACTCGATCTTTCCACTTATATAAACGTTCGAACATAACAAAGAAAACAGATCGAACTGCTTCCAATTTAAACATTGAAGAACAAAAAAGCACAAGCAAATCATGTAAAAATGAAAATTGGATCAAAGTCAGTTTACGGACCTTACGGACGTAACCATACTCGCTCTCCTTCTCGTCGTCCTCGAACGTGGTCAATCGGGCTCCGTACACCGACGGCATTTTTTCTGGATATGGATCGAGTGAATCTGAGCTCGAATTCCGAGATCTGAGGAGTTCAGGTCGACCAAAACCCTAGGGTTTCGATCGAATTATAGACAGAGAGCGAGAAATTCAGAGACAAGAGAGAAAGAGAGAAGAGCAGGTGAGAGAGAGAGATGATCTGGATATTTTGAAGGACATGGACATGGCCCATAGTTATGCAAAGGAGAGGGAGAGAACAATTTGCTAGATCCGATTCTATTGTAACCGGTGATGGTGGAGGGTTTCTGATTGGCCCCCATTTTGATGGGACCTGTTTTTCCGCGGATGTGTACTGACGTGGTGAGATCAAGTGGTGGAATGTGAATTGAATTTTGTTGATCTGGTGCAACGTATTTAGTAGATTCATGAAGAGCACCAATTGAGTACTGCCACGTTCTTATCTGAGATGTTTCCCGGAAAGAGTCTCTTCCACGAACACTGTCCTCGGCCATAGTGGGCCCAAGATCTAGGTACCATATTAGAACAGCAAAAACTCAATTTTAATACCAAGGATACCCTTGAAACGAAAATAGTTATTTATAAATTATAATTTGATTCATGGAATTTTATGTAAAGAATATGGATCTTAACAATTTTTTTTGGTAAAAGATTACATTTTTACCTCAAAAAAAAAATAATCATTTTACTCCAAAAAAACAAAAAAAGTATTTTGATAAAACATTTTTAACTATTAGAGCATGAAATAATAATTATTAGAGATTTTTAATCGAGAATGTGAACTGATATATATATATGTTGTATATTATTTAATTTTATATAATATAAATGTATAATTAATTTAAAAATTATTATCCACTAGCAACGTGTACAAAAATAATTTATGATTATTAATTAGTTATATATTTTATTAAGTATTTTTTTAATAAATTGAATTTAAAAAATAATTATTTTTAAAAAAATTGAATAATATATGACAGAGTCTTCAAAAGTATATATTCACTTTGATAATATCTAAATTACGTTAGCTAGATATTCATTATAGTCATTACCATTAGAGTATTTTTTTTTAAACTAATATAAATATTTGCTTATATGACATGTTAATTTTAATAATTCACACTCCATTGGAGATGCTCTTAACATTCTTGCTCTTCATTGGATTAATTTCAATTATTATTTCATTTCAAAATAGTTTCATTAATTTTTACCTTTAACGTCTAATTCAGTCAAATTTATAATAAATCATATTTTTTTTCTTAATATTGAATTCACAATTTTTGTTAAGAATTTTTTTAATACAATATTTTATGAGCAATGTTACAATACTAAATTTATTAATTAATTTTTTTTTGTATTTAGCGATGTGCTAGCTTATAAATAATTATTAAAATAATAATGTTTTTATAATTATGAAAGGTAAAACTAATGAATAATATAAACTCATCATATATCAAAAGTTTGGTTAACAAAAATTGATAAGTTTAGAACTACTTGTATTTTATATTCAACCTAATAAAGTTTTTTTTTTGGTAGAAATTCAATCTAATATAGTTGGATATATACCAAACGAAACATATATTTTGTGCATGGTGCATTAATTGTTATATTGTTGTTTTCTTCAATAATTGAGAAAAAAAAAATTTATCACATATTCAACAGTTAAAAATATCATCAATAATTATTGTCAACTGAAATATTTTAAAATGACATTAATTGTTTTATTGTTATTGGTTATTACATCATTATATGCTATGTTTAAAGATGTTAGTCTACAAGAATATATAAAAAGACTAATATTTGTCTATTGCTATTAAATTTTGTGATTATCAAAAGCTCACAATCACTCAATCCCTAATGCAAAAAGGCCATCACTATAATTGTCTGTTTTTTATCACTATATTTACTATTAATGTTTTTTATTTCTGTGGATTATCTATATTGTTAATGTTATTATATGGTTCAGATGATATTTGCAATAAATAATGATTAAGTATGCATTCTAAAGGTTAAGAAGTAAAACTAAAATTTAAAATAAATTACACAGAAAAAGGGATGGAGATTGGGATGGAAGATAGAAACAAAAATATAATAAAGACAAAAGAGAGAGAGTGTGTCGTGGCCATCTTTATTGTCATTTATGAATCCTTTTTCCTTCTAGGCTCTCACAGCGGTGATTGTGACAGTCAACAAACACAGCTCTGTTTAGTAATAACATTTTTAATGGGCTCAATCCGAGCATTGTCGTGGCCTTTTCCAAGACATTAAAGCCCAATAGTAATATATGTAGTGAATTTGGTCATTTCAGTCTGACTTTATTAGCTGGGGTAGTTTAGTCATTTTAACCCTTACATGTGTGCTAGGATTGCGAATTTGAGCCACCCGAAAATGCTACTAAAAGAAACAGGGAAAAAAAAAAAAAGGTACAAAAACCAAAGGCAAGAGCCAAATGCATATTTGACTCGTTAACTATCCGACCTGAAAGAGTCTGAGACAGACAAAGAGAGAGGAAACTGAATAAGCTCTTGACAGGTATTTTCTGTTAGTCGTTCATACAGTTAGATAGCTTTTATTATGTTCTGCAGACAAAGCCAATGGGTATAAGAGGAACCTAACCTTCATTACTGTAATGGATATCAAATGGACCTATTCTTCATGTATATAAATGGGTTATTTTCCAAATATTGTTTCTTGCTTTTAAGTTTTCATTATTTACTTAATTTTTGTCTAAAGAAGAATATAAAAGATTTTTCCTTTTTTGGTAGTGATGAATTATTGGTCAATTTTCTTTGCTTAGAACTAAATTCATGTGATTAAGTACTATTTTGTGGCTATCAGTTGAGTTTTGTTTTTTCTTTCTGACTCTCAGTTATACAAGGAAATAATTTCAGCTGTATTCTGGGTGAGGAAGCAGGGGAGTTGGAATGAATATATGAATTTGAAATGATACATGGACATTCAGCATTGTAAATATTTAACTGTATTAATAACAGCGGAAATTGTTTTTGAGAACGATAATTTGGACATGGTGTCACATGGAATGAAGCTTAATTATGATAATAGCTTTGGATTTCAGAAGCTTTTCTTTTTTATTGATCAATCTGAGAGTTATAGGATTTGAATATACGACTGACAATATGGAAACGTTTGTATATTCTCCAAAACTAGAAGATAAAATTTGTAACTAGGCCTTGTTCAATTGAATTTCTGAATTAGTTTGGCATCTACAGTGTGTTGAATTACTACTGATCTGAAAAGTTTAAGCGTATAGAAAGTGAGTTATCATGTCTTTTATATTTTATCTCTAGTACTCCCAGTACATGTAGGCCCATTTGGGACTTTGGGTCCTTAACATGTGCATTTTTGGAGAAGTGGTAATTCAAAATAGCTATGTATAATGTCCCTGCATAGGTAGTCAGGCTGTTGGAACTGTGGTGTCTGATAATAGTAAATCTCTGAAGTCATTCCCTTTCCTCTCCCTCTCTCTGTGTTCATTTTATTTTTTTGACCTTTTAACTAAATTTGGACTTTTTATTTAGNCTTTGAATTTCAGAAGCTTTTCTTTTTTATTGATCAATCTGAGTGTTATAGGATTTGAATATACAACTGACAATATGGAAACATTTGTATATTCTCCAAAACTAGAAGATAAAGTTTGTAACTAGGCCTTGTTCAATTGAATTTCTGAATTAGTTTGGCCTCTACAGTATGTTGAATTACTACTGATCCGAAAAGCTTAAGCGTATAGAAAGTGACTTATCATGTCTTTTATCTTTTATCTCTAGTACTCTCCGTACATGTAGGCCCATTTGGGACTTTGGGTCCTTACATGTGCATTTTTGGAGAAGTGGTAATTCAAAACAGCTATTTATAATGTCCCTGCATAGGTAGTCATGCTGTTTTTGCATGTTGGAACTGTGGTGTCTGATAATAGTAAATCTCTGAAGTCATTCCCCTTTACTCTCCCTCTCTCTGTGTTCATTTTATTTTTTTGACCTCTTAACTAAATTTGGACTTTTTATTTAGAAATGGAATTGGCTTTTGCTTCTTCATTCTACCTTCCAATGGGAAAGAGATTTGTTGACAAGATCAAGCCTTATAGTTTACTTACTGTGGGTCGAAACGTGTCCCCTTACAAATTGTATCCATGCTCAGCGATTATAGCAAACCAGCCAACTCAGGTTTCCTATTTACTCCCCCTTCTTAGTTACATATTCTTCTAAATAAGTCTTGTTTTGATGTTGTTGAGTTTTTTGTTGTTAGTCACTGGAGTTTGAAGTAGAGAACAAAAAACACGACCTCTTGAGAGCAATCCAGGACACTCAACGAGGCTTTGTTACAACTACTGATCAACGCTTTTCAATAGAGGAGGCTTTGGTCTGTTTCTTCTTCTTTCCTCACCCAGTCATTACATTGAAACATTGTTGTTTAATAATGTTACGATAATCTTTAGTATGAATGTTGGCTGTGTCTGATGGAAATCGAAGAAGCAAGTAAATGTTGTTGTTCTATATTGACTTTCACAAAAAACTGACAGGTATGTGTGGAAGGATACAACAAGGGTTCGCCAATTGACTTGGTGAAACTGGATGGAACTTGGCGCTTGCAGTATACTTCTGCCCCTGATGTTCTAGTTCTTTTGGAGGCTGCTGCAAGGCTTCCATTCTTTCAGGTATAAACAATGAATGTTCTAGCTATCTTTTAGAAATTAAACTGTTTGCATAGCAGCAAAGGCACGGTTTTTTCTTGAAGTTCTGAACCTTCTGTGCTCTGTGAAATATAAATGCTAAAGCATTCTGCGTCAAAAATCTTGTTAAATTGAATAAGCTTTTCAGCCTTGTCCTTCTTTGTCAACCACTTTATTGCTGAAAGCATTTAAACTGATAGAGATTCACTTTGCTTTGGCAGAGATAAGCTGTATCATTTCGTTTGCTCTTGTCTTTAGGATCGAAAATAGCTTTTAGAAACTGATTTACAGTAAGCTAGTTTGATATTTCACGCATACAGGTAATTTTGTTTTCATATACTCTTGCTTATGTTAGTTGTGTTCATTGTGACTAGGATGTTATTATTTTCTCCATATTTCTTGCAATTTCTTGTATCACCTATTCCGTGCTTGAATGCGAATTTAGGTTGGGCAGATCTTCCAAAAATTTGAATGTCAGGATCAGTCCAGTGGAGGTGTGATCCGGAATGTTGTGCAGTGGAGTATCCCTACCTTCTTAGAGGTAAAAAAGAAACTTCATCAATATCTTCGAACTATCTCTTTATGAAAATTGTCTACGTAGGATACATTTATCTATCTTGCTGTAATTAGTGTGATCTGCATTCAAATTGGATGCAGGACAGATGAAAATTTGAATTCTCAGCTGTCTTATTATTCTTGATTTTACTTTTTAAAAACTGTCCTTAAATGAAACTCGGGTCAGAATATTCCTCTGAACAAAATTTGGGAACTTTGGCTTGCAGGAGGAAGAAGGCGCGACTCTTCTAGTTTCTGCTAAATTTGATGTAGTTTCTGTGCGTAACATCTACCTTCAGTTTGAAGAGGTCATTTTTCTTCCTTGCTTGAAACTTGACGTCTGAAGTTGTTAATGTTTTGCTGCCATTACCATTTCTTACTTGGTAGCTAGCATAATGAAGCAAGCAACTATCGTTGAACATCATTTACTTGAAGACATGTCATCCAATTATCATCCTATTATATCGATTATAGGCTTTATTTCTTTAATGGAAGCCAATAATCTAACGGGGTGAGCCTTGTTATGAGATCTGGAAGTGAAGTTGCTTATGCAATTGTCTTTGGAACTGACCAAAATGCTTACTTTAGTTATTTGTTTGCTTTAGTTATTTCAAAAGCTTTTGACACATTCTTCATTTAACTTCATCTAAAGCCTGGAAGTTTTATTTGGCAGATTACTGTTCAAAATATAAAAATCAGCAAAGAACTGCAAGCTGTAATAGCTCCAGCATTTTTACCAAGGTCATTTTTAAGTCTACAGGTAAAATACCTTGCATAACTTGTTTGTCAGACCTTTTGTTTTGCATTTGGCCTTGTATATTTGATTCCTGGATCTCCAGTCCAGATGAAATTTACCAATTTGGACTACTAAGCTCTTTGGTTTTCAAATTTGAATCATTAATTAGCATTTCACAGTAAATTTATCACACTAACAGGAAAGTGTCTCTGTGAATGCTATTCTCTTTACAACACAAGTTATCAGTTCGCCTGTTTGGGTCAATAAACATAATGTAGCTCATCGAGTACAAGTGCATTGAAAGAGAAAGAAGATACAACACAGTTTGTAATATCTTTTGAGAGCTCTGTGGATGCTTTTGTGCAGATCTTGCAGTTCCTTCGCACTTTCAAAGCTGAAATTCCGGTAACAAACACTGGAAGGTATGCCATGCATCTCAATTTTATCTTAACATTCTACAAATGTATTCTATTTATGCATGATATGAGAAAAACTTATCCAAATTGCAGACAAAGAGCAGTAGGAGGGCTGTATTACCTTTCTTATTTAGATTCAAACATGCTTTTGGGACGTGCAGTTGGCGGCGGTGGAGTTTTTGTGTTTACTAGATCTCAACCTCTTGACTTGTGAGAAACAACTTGATGACTTCTTGCTATCTGGCATTTGGTCAGGGAAAAAATTCTACCTATGGAAAATGCAACATGGATGATAACACAACATGGAACTTGGGGAGGTTTGATCTTTTTTGCATAGTCCTTCAACCATATCCTATTCTTTTCTTCCCTGGAGGGCACTGGTGTTTACTACCCACAATTTTTCCTGCTATTGCTGCCATAAAGTGTGCAGAAAAATAGGGAAAAAAAAAATGAATGGATTTTTGGAAGGAAAAGTTGATTCTGATGCCTGCTAATTTGTGGAAGGGAAGCTTTGTAGCGAAACTTAATAAGTTGCATCTATGAAAAATTACATTCTTTCTTCTTTATTTATCATTTGAGAATTCTTCCACATTGAGCTTTGAAACCCTCGCCCTTCTATGATGACAATAAAGAAATCTTCAAAAATTACAACTTTTACATTCCTTGCGTTCATATGATAAAATTGGAACTTTTGAATAGCAATTTACCTCGAACTAAAAATTCACGAAATTGCTTAAGGTTGGGCGAGGCCATATGCCATGTCTGCCAAACAAAACTTTAGCGTTTAAGGGTTCCAATAAACAGGGGCAAGAACATGAGTCATCTTTTCTGCAAGCGTGTTTTTTGCAAAATTTAAATCCAACAAAAAGATTTCATGGTAAAAGGAAAAGTCTGAAAAGATTAAATAAAGAAAGAAAGAAGATTTATATTACACCTTTTTCTATAATAATTTACATGAATATATGATGTAATGCAATATTAAGATCAGGAAAATTGATGATAAATATCAACTCAAACTGAGCAAACTGTTCCAACGTTGTTGAAGAGCCTCATATGCCTCCGAACAAGGCACTGCCTGCAGGGTCATTCTTCCATTTACGGAAGCTTCAGTTGCAAGGCCCAGCCTCAACAATGTGTTTATTGCTTTCTCAACTGGCATTTCTACCTGCATAAAACAATCCAATCGAATGCATCATAATTAATCCAGCTGCTTCAGTAAAATAATAGTTAACTTCTTTCAAGAAATTCCTTTTATTACCTTCACTTTGAATGTATCATACATGAATCTCTCGCCTTCGTTTCCCACACTTCGATGACTGGT
>QANX01000843.1:0-104252 GCA_003254975.1 Ochetophila trinervis | reverse complement strand
TTAAAAAAAATTTATAAATTTTAATTAAATTAAATAAATATATAATTTTTAAAATTATAAAATATTTATTTAATTTTAATTAAATTAAACAAAAGCATAAACTAATTATATAGGTTGTGAATAAATTTAATTTTAAATAATAGATCTAATAACAAAATCAAATGACAAGAATGTACGAAAAGTGAAAAAATGTTAAAGTCATGTGGAAGTAGTTAGGAAATTAATAAAGTTGGTGTTTTGGATTTTTATTTTAGTTTTTGCGGGGGTATTAACAAATTAATTAAATTGTTGTTTGGTTGAAAGTTGTAGCAAGTGATGAATATAAAACATGCGAGTTTATCCAAAACAGGGATGGGGAGTTGATTTTGTTAGGCAGTAGAATGATCACAAATTAGCTGGCTGTTTGAGAAAAAAAGAAGATGAAAGCTTCTAAAAGCTAGATAGAGAGGACTAAATGTCTGGTTTTAATTAGTTAGTCCATGAACTAATATTATTTCTACTTGTCCTTATTCTCTGTTATAGGGCTACAATGAAAAATAATAATTTTTTTTTTTAACATGCAATAGTTATGCGGATAATCATATATATAATGCAATTTGATATTTAAAAAATATTTTATAAAATTTACATATTAATTATAGAGGTTGAATTTACAGTTGTATTTGAGTATTGACTGTTTGTATGGATAAAAAATTATATATAACTATTATATACATAATGTAATATAACCGAATATTTACAAGTGCACATTTAATTAAATTGTTTTAAAAAAACATTTAATTAATTTTTATGTTTTAATTTATCTGCTTACGATGCTGTCTACGATTATATTCTACGACGGTTTTGTGCAAAATTTTATCATCTGTACGGTATCATCACAATTACATATGCAAGTTTTTTTCCAGTTAAATAAAACGGAGGCAATTTCCATTAATTAAAATGATTTGCTAACTTGATTCTCCTTATGGGAAATCAAGCAAACATTAATTGCTAAATCAATTCCCAACCAATATCAATCCAATGTCATATCAAACTATTCGCCAAAAAAGAGAAGAAAAAAGAAGAGAGGGATGGCATACTAAATTCAAATTATCAAAATGATGGGGGTGTTATGTAAATTGCAACTGATGATGCACATGAAGCATGCATGTCTTAGAAATTCTTCTTTTATTAATTTCATGAAAATTGAATATTTATAAGGACCAACATTTTCCTTTCTTTTTTTTTGGTAACAGAGGACCAACATTTTCCTTTTTAATCTATGATCACTACTTTTTTTATCTTGCATGCATGCCTCAACATATACATGTCTACGGTCATGCATGCATGATTTACATTGCAGCATATAGAATAATTGTATTAAGTCCTTTTATAAGTTTATTAATTGTTTTTAATTACTTAGGGCATGTAATTGTTTATCGCCTTTTAATAGACTTCAAATTCCTAGAATATGCTTCAATTTTTTTCCCTAATAAAATTAAACGAATGGTGGTCCACATGACCAATAATCACATTTTTGATAATCCATTTTTTTTAGATCTTGTTGATGAGAAATTTGCTCATATATATTAGTTTTCCCACGAACAGCTTTTCTTAAGTTACATATTATAGACTACTACCTAAGCTAATATCATTACTGCAAAAAGACGATATTCTTTAATTTTATATAAACGTTGGTGACTGGAGACAATCAACATTGATACACTAAAACAACGGTTATAAATTTTGAGAGCGATAAAGACAACAATCCATCGCATAAAAAAAACATAAACGACGATTCAAAAAGAACTGTCGTTGTTGTAGTAGGTTATAAACAATGGTTCTCCACTAGAACCGTCATTTATAATACCCCAAGACACGTAGTCTAGTGGAAACTGTCGTTTTTAGTCTATGTTATAAACGACGGTTTCCCAATGGAATAGTCGTTTATAATGCCCCAAGTCATGTAGATGCCACGTGTTTTGGTTGTAGGCTATATACAACAATTCCAGTGGAACCCGTCATTTTTAGTCTACGTTATAAACGATGGTTCCCTATTGGAACAGTCGTTTATAATGTTCCAAGACACGTGGATGCCACGTTCCAAGACACGTGGATGCCACGTATCTTGGTTGTAGGTTATATATGACGACTACAGATATAACTGTCGTTTATAATGCCCCAAGATATGTGGATGATACATGTATTGGTTGGCAATTTTTAGTAGGGTAAGACGATGGTTTTGTGGACAAAACCATTGTAGTTACTCAAAACGATTTCGTTATCTGGGTAAAAACGACGAGCTTAGCTCTAGCCCATCGTTTATACCCATTCTTGGTTAAAAATGACGGTTTAAAAAAAAAAACGACGGGCCTGGCTCTGGACCCGTTGTTTTTATCAAAACGGCGCTATTTTGGTGCCGTGTTATCTGGGTAAAAACGACGGGTCTAACTCTAGCTCGTCATTTTGGCTCCGTACTTTCTTCATTACACGCTTCATCATCTCTAATTTTTTTTCCATTTCTCTATAAACCTTAAGCACCAAAGTACTCTATTTCTCCAAAAATTCTAAGCACCGAAGTCACCGCCGTTGCTCTTCTTCTCCATTATGCTCGGATTATTGCTTCATTTCACAAAATGTTTGTGACTTTTCAAACTGTAAATTTTAAAGTGAGTACTCGGCAATCTATTTAAATTGTTTTTAACAAATTGTGAATGCATTATTCTATGAAAATGTTTGAACCCGTGCAGAATATTGAATATATTTTGTTCGTCTGGTTGTTAATTTGTATATGACTAGCCTAATTCGTACATTAGAAAGTTTGAATATTGAATATAATGCATTATTTTGTTTGAATATTGAATGTATTTTGTTAAGTTGGTTATTAATTTGTATATTGTGTATATAATTAGGAATTGTATAAATTATCTAATGATATATATTAAAGCCGATGATATGTTTGTGCATATGTTGTGCATATTTTGTGTGAAAAATTGTATATGAGAGTTTTGGTTTAATTAGTAATTATGTATAAGAGTTTTGTAATTAGAATTGTTATTTTAATTAATATTATTTTGTAATTAGCAATGTTATTTTAATTAGAATTGTTTACAATTTTGTTTACTTAATATATATAAAAGCTGCTGCAAAAAAAAAAAAAAAGAAAAAAAGAAAAAAAAACTGTAAGCGAGGCCTAAGTGGGAACCGTCGTATTTAACATGAGATATATATGACGGACATAAGTTGGAACTAACGTATTTAACTGATTTATAAACGTCAGTTTCTAGTTACAAACCGTCGTATTTAACATGCCACGTGGGCCTATAAATATGTCGGTTCTTAGTTATGGCCCGTCGTTTATAGTTGCGCCCTGTGGCATCCAGATGGCTTCAGCAATGTTAAAAACGACGATATAGTCTGTCGTATTAAATACTTAAGATATCGGTTTTTAACTGTCGTAATTGTTTGTGACTATATACGACGTCTCTTTTCATGACGATTTGAGTCTATCATATTAAACACCTAAAATATCAGTGTTTATAAGACATTACTAACCCTCTTTTTTAGTAGTATATTAATCAAAGAAAAAGAGATGAAAGATAATCTCCAATTAGAATTAAAAGGCGATAAACAACTCCACTGCGTGAATCATATGATTAAAAGTTTATTTTATACCATTTAACTTTAAACTATGTTGCAGTTTTTTTTTTTTTTAATTATAAATTTTATTTGAGATAAAATATAAAAAGATTTGATAATTCACTTTTTATTAGTTTAAATTTTTTAAACAAGTAAGTAATCAGAGCTAAAAAATCTAACAATCACATATTGATTAAAACAACAACTCCACCTTATATATATATATATATATAAACAAATATAAAATGAGTTCAAAAGAGATTTGATAAAAAAAGCACATGAAAAAATTTAACCGGACCTAGATATAAAAAATAGTGTAATGTTAAAGATTAAATATAATAGATTTGATGACCCACTTTCCACGGACTTAAATTTTTAAAATTAGTGATAATCTAATAAGTTTAACAATATTAACATCTAAACTTTTTAAACAGTGCTCGGTGAAGACAATATAATTGTTTAATTTCATTACTTTATATGGTCGTAAGTCACATAAATCACATGTCGAGTGGCGTAGATTAACAAGAAAAGGAAACATTGACATTTTCATAATTCAATACATGTTTCCAACTTTTTACAATGTTAAATTATAAGAAAAACCAAAAGAGGAAAGGGAAAAAGAAGAAGATATGTTCAGAAAAGTTTAGGGGCTAACTTTATTAATTTCACATGCAGTTCAAGGAATAATTTGCAATCTACGACGTAGTTTAAGAAGAAAATTAGTGCAAAATACCCTAAGATTAATTTTATAAACTACTTATGGAAATGGAAAGAGTTACAAGATTTGAAAAATAATTGAAACCCGTATTCAATGGTAATTGAATAAAATATTGGGTCCAACAATGATGTTTCCAACGTTACACTTTTTTATTTTTTTATTTTTCTATCTCGATCTACTGTTATATATGTGATTTTGGGCATCATAGCTTATCTATCTTTATCCTTAAGAAAAAGTGTTTTTTTTAATTATTTATAATAGAAGTTAGGCATCTTTATTGTAAGCTGCCGGCCGGGAGGGGTCCCCCTTTTTATTTTAAAGATTAAAATGGTCATGTTATTTGAAAATCCCTTATCAAGTAGGTAAGGTTTGTATTTTGTAATAAACCAGTTAAATCCAAAAGAACAAGACCAATCTTCATTCCCAACTCAATTATTGCGTGCATTTCTTTCTCAATAGTAGGTGAGCAAGATGAGGTTCGCACAAATGGGTAATATGCTTAGTTTAAACTACCAAACAGACGTGTCAAAAACCATAGTAATGAAAGTTGGGCGCGTAAAAAACAGGCTTAGTATTTTGCTTTACCAGGTGGTGAGGTTGTGTGAGAAAGTGATCTTAATGTGTTTTCCCAGCCATAAAGGAAGAGACACCTGGTTTGGAATTTATAAGTGCTTGGGCATGCCGGGCTTAACTTGGCCATACTGATAGGGAGAATTCTACCAATAAATTTTTTTTTTTTTTTTTTTTTTTTGGATTTAACTATAAAATTTTGAAAAATATTATTTTATTATGAATAATATTATTCTATTATAGACATATATTATTCAATTATAACTTTTACAATGTTACTTCATTATGAACCAGTATTACTCATCTATAACGAAGTAATATTTGTCTATAATAGAGTAACACTTTTCATAATTAAATAATATTTTTTAAAATTTTATGGTAAACCCCAAACAAATGGGTTTTACTGTAGTCTTGCCCAAGCAAAAAACTTGGCCATAATTAAACCCGAAACAAAGGGGTTTGAGACCACCATGTGCAGTATGTACATACAATCATCTAGAATTGTTTATAACCAAATATTTCTATTAAGCCCTTTATAAACTTAATACTTATGATTTTTAAGCTGTAATATTATTATGGAGTATAGTTGCAACATTTAAAAACTGAATGTTATACACTTTGCTCAATTATGTGAAGCTTTGTTAGTTGGTATTATTATTATTATTGTTGTTGTTGTTGTTGCCTGATTTTTGTTTCCTTAATGCCACACGATGCTTCCCTGGCTGGATCTAGGATTTCGTCCCTGACTCCTGCAAGATAAGACGATGGCGTCAGATTGGGGGCCCAGTGGTGTCACTGGCGTTCCCACTCCAATGCCTAAGTCAGTTACGGGGCTATTCCAAGATACCTTCTTCAAGTTTCCCTCAGGTATCCCATTGTGCAGCCTGCCTAGGGTTCTGTGCAGAGGGGCCTTCTTGAAACTTGTCAAATGTGTGATGGCGACTGGTTTAGGGTTAGTCGGGAGTGTTTAAGGTTTAAATTCCCATAAAACGATCCCATTCCCACTCACCTAACCTTACCTTAAGTACTTCATTTCAATGGCTTGTATGCTAGGGTTGTGAACCCTCATACGCTGGGATTGTGACACCTGGACTTAGAAATAAGGTAAGTACTAAGCCAAGAACTACAGGCCAACGGGGCTGATTTATACCCCCCTCCAAGCCCAGGCCGTGCCTAGGCTTGCCCTCAGCCTTGCCTCACGGGCCGGGCTTTTCCTGTTCATGATTGATGGGCCTCATCCACAGTGGTCTTTGTGGGAGTTAGAAGAGGCCTGGGAGGTTCTCTGACCCATATCCCAAAAATCCCCATAACACTAGCCTCCAAAACTAGCCTAATTTTCAATTGGGGTGGTCTTCACTCTTGCGGGGCAGAAAACCTGCCTGGGCCTTCTCAACCTGTCTGGAATTTCAATTCCTGCCTTCACCCTACCTGGGTATAGACTTGGCGCGAGTCTCGAAGGCCTTTTTTTTTTTTCTTTTTTTTTAAAAAAAGGGCTGCTACTATTAACTGTCTCATTTATCTGGTCCGTCCATTTTGATCTGACGGCTAGGGTACGTTTGTACGGTGTCAGACGCTTTTTGCACTTCCCATGACTGATGACGTGGGAGAGAGAAAGTGGACGTGACCCTCGCCGCCTCACCTCCCTCTGCACTGGGACGTGGGTAGGCAGTTTCTTCCCACTTCCTAACTTAACCCCAAAATTTCTATTCTTTCTCGTTTTGGCTTCCTTAGACTGAGTTTTTGAATTCTTGCTCATTGATCCTCACCATTCTTCTGGGGTTCTTTTGAGCGTCTTCCATCAATCTTCGTCCTCTCCTACTTCAATCTTTAGTCTGGTGCTTCTTAGGTAAGGGTTTGTGCTTGCTTCCTTCTCTTCTCTATTTTTTTTTTTTTTTTTTTTTTTTTTTTCCTCTNTTTTTTTTTTTTTTTTTTTACATTTTCCTCAGTTTTGAACTTGTTTTAAGCTTCCTCTTCTCTTTTCATGGCCTAGCTTGACCAGAGACTTGTCGTGCCGAAGATTCCTGCCACAAAGAGACATTTTCTTCCATATTCGAAGGTAAGCTGCTTCCCTCCCTTGATGGCTGGTTGTGTGTTGCGCATGATTTTTTTTTGGTGTCTGTACGACTCTCCCTTGACGGCACCTGCTGTCATTGGTTCCTCCCTAGGGTGTTTCTTCCTTGCCTAGAAGTTGTAGCTATCCAGTCCTTTCTTATTCTTTCCCTATAAGCCTTAAGGCGTCAGGTCCCTTTGTCTCAGTCTTATATAGCCAGATAGTTAGGTGTCTGTATTGTTCATAGCATATGAACTTTCCTGCATTCCTGACAGTCCTCTTTATTATTTTCAGATGTCGGACACCTCTACTAGTAGTAGCAGCGAATAGCTATTACCGTTGCCTACTGTCCCTATTAATTTTCAATCTTCCCACAACCCTCATCCTAGACCCATCCAGGAACTTAGGCCCTGCCCTCTGTTAGGAGGAAATCCAAGCGACTCGCCAGTGTATTCTCTCCCACAAGTTCTGATCCTGGGTTTGTGGAGATTCCTGACTTAGAAGAGACTGAGCCAGAAGTAGCTGAGCCCTCAGTGGCCGTTGATACGATGGGTCCCTCAGGGTCTCCAGCTCCTGCTACTAGGGCCATGAAGGCCACTGAGACTTCGAGGGAACAAGCTCGGCGTATATAGGGACTGTGACTTTGCCAGGTCTGACCTGACTAAATCAGGCCTGACTAGTTTGCTGGAAAGGTTCCCCCTGCCCGAGGGCGTGACTGCCAGGCTTCCCAACGCATGGGAGTTTGCTAGTTCCCCTCCTCATGAGGAGTTAACCTTAAGCAGTTGGTTCTTCGACTGAGGACTCAGACTACCTCTAGCCCCATTTGTACGGAGGCTCCTCATTGAAGTCAACCTTGCCCCCTTCCAATTAGGACCTAATATCTAGAGGTTCGTGTTCTACTCCTACTTGCTATGGAGGGAACATTTTCAGTTAGATCCTACCCCCTCAGAAGTTCAGGCCCTCTTTGAGATCAGACTAGTCCCCAGGTAGGTAGCTCTGTATTATGTCTATTTTCGAAGTAGGAAATTCATTCAATTCTTGCCCGAAATTACTAGATGGCAGAAAGACTGGTTCTTCATCGGTGATTGTTGGGAGTTTGGATCCCAGGGAACTAGGTCTAAGGTGTCTGTGCCTCGGTGCTTCGGGGGTCAAAGTCACGGGTGGAGCTCATCCCTCCCTCTCCTTGGTCAAGCCAGCAGTTCCATGGTGGATGACATTCTGGGTTTGAGTCTCACAGAGAGGGACTACAAATCCATTTTGTTTGAGGAGAGGTTATCCTTGGGTATGAATTAGGGGCGATCTTCCTATTTGCATATTTTTCTTCTTGTGATGTTTCTAACTGACATTTCCTGGTTTCTCGTAGCTATGAGTGGTCAGGTAGGGAAGAGTGGCTCTCAGAAGGATCTGCTTGGGCGCCTGCCTAGGGAGTTGACTGACCTCAATAAGGTTCTGAAGTAAGCCAAGCTGACACACAGCTTTACCCCTTGTGGCTTTGCATCTGCTTCGAAGCCTGCTTCCTTGAAGGGGAAGGAACCTGCCTCCAGATCGCAGTTTCGATCTGGGGAAGAGCTTTCCTCTAAAGGGAAAGGAATCCTTTGTGTATCGAAGGGCAAGGAGCCTGCCACGAGGGTGGCTGAGGATGAAATGGCGCGCCTCCCCTCCTATCTGGTCGGCCCGCTGGCTATTCTCCATCGTGAAGTTCCCCCCAGGAAGACAACCGACACAGCAACACTCATATTTCCTCCCTAGCTGAGGAGGCATCACGCTAGTTGGCTTATGTGAGTTCTTGTCTAAGTATCTTCTCTTTTTCCTTTATTTTATATCATGTTAAGCCCTGATAAATGTTGTTTCCTGCAGGCTTTCTTGTCAGTTTTCAAAGTCCAGGAGCTGGTGAAGATTGAGCTCCAGGAGGCAGCCGACATGTTCTTGTTTCGCCTCAAGGATGTGGAGAAGGAATTGGAGGGGGCCAAACAACTCATGTCTAAGCTTGAGTTCATCCTATCCAGAAAGGAAGGGGAGCTCCAGAGGAAGAACAAGGAGCTGAAGAACAGGGTTCGTGCGCACCAGGAGCTTGAGGCCCAACTTAAAAAGGCCCCGAACGAGGTCAAGCTCTAGCAGGACAAAGTTGCTGCAATCTCCTCAGCTTACCAAAGCCTGGTAATAGAGGCAGATGGGCAATTCGGCGCAGGGATGGATGTTGCAATTAAAGAAGCCCGGGTCTGCTTCTCTGGCATGGACCTCTCCGTGTTGGAGAAGTCTGGGGCTCGTAGCTTCTTTTCCTCACGACCTGCTTGCCCCTTTTGATCCCCTGCTTGGGTCCCAGTCCCCTGGTTAGGCAGTTCCTTCTCCTGGTGACCTGGCACTCGAGGACCCAGAGGTTCCTGTCTCTGGCCACGATCCTTGCCCTTTCGGTTCCTCGACTCTGGCACCCACTGAGGAGGTTGACTTTGGCGTCCCTGCTTCTGCACCTGATGTTCCCCCTTTCTAGGCTTTGACAACATTGCTTTTCCTTCAATTTCCATTTTGTTTTGCTTCTAACTATCTGTTATGAAGACAATTTAATTTATTTTCGGATTTGGAACTCATTTTTTCGTAGTGTAATGGTGATGACTTAGTTTTCCCACTACTGTCCCCCCCAAACTCTGGCCTGTTCTTTCAGGATAGGGGAGAGTTTTATGTTGTTTGACTTGGATTGGCAAGAGGACCTAGGCCTGACCTCAACTATCGACTGGAATTTGAGTCGGGCCTGTTGAGCAAATAAAAGGAAGCTCTAGTTCATTCAGAACCTGGGCCTGACCTTAGCTATCGGCTAGAATTCGAGTCAGGCCCATTTAGCAAATAAAAAAGAGGCTCATAGAGTTTCGAGCGGTGAGGCATATCGTTCCTGAATGAGTATTTGCTTTATGGAAAAATAAAAGTGTTTTACAAATGCTCTACGTCGTTACATTGATCTATTGTCAGTAAATCTTTAAATGCTCTGCATTCCACGGGTCGGACAACTTCTTTCCATCTAATCCCTCTAGCTTGTACTTTCCTGGGCGTAATACTTCAATTACTTTATACGGACCTTCCCAGGTAGGTCCTAGAGTTCCTGACCCATACTCCTTAGTGTTGAGCATTATTTTCTTTAGGACCAAGTCTCCCCGCTTGAAACATCTTTGCTTTACCCTGGAGTTATAGTACCTTGCTGATCTCTATTTGTAGGCCGCCACTCTAATTTATGCCATATCCCTATTTTCTTCAATCAAATCAAGGCTTAAACGCATCTATTCATCATTTTTGTCAAGGTTGAAGTGCTTGACTCTAGGGCTTGGCTCTCCGATTTCCACAGGTATCACCGCTTCAGCCCCGAATGCTAAAGAGAAAGGGAGCTAGTCCACCCAGGCCCCTTTGTGCACATCTAGCTTAGCTTTCAGGTTGTTCTTGATTACCTTGTTGACAGCCTCAACTTGTCCATTTGCTTGCGGATGGAATGTGGTTGAAAATGCTGCCCTGATTCCCAGATTTGAGCACATATCCTTGTAATTCTAGTTATCAAACTGCCTGCCATTGTTCGTTACAATGGTATGTGGTATGCCAAACCTACACACAATGGACCTCCATATGAAATTTGAGGTCTTGGCTTCAATTATCGCGGACAATGACTCAGCTTCCACCCACTTGGTGAAATAATCAATCGCGATTATAGCGTACTTTGCCTGGCCTTTACCCATTAGCAGGGGGCCAATAAGGTTGACTCCCCACTGGGCAAAGGGCCAGGGGATGGTGATTGAGGTGAGCTATTCAGGGGACTTCCTTGGCACGCTGGCAAACCTCTAGCAGGAATTGCATTTCCGTGCATGAATTTATGCATCCCTCTTCATCATGGGCCAATAATATCCCTGACGGATTATTTTATGAGCAAGCGATTGGCCACCTGAATGATTGCCACAAATCCTTTCATGTACCTTTCTCAGGACATAATCGGCTTTGGTTGCACCCAGGCATTTCAGGCAAGGGAGTAAAAAACATTTCTTGTACAATACCCCATCTATCAAGGTATAATATGGAGCTTTATACTTGAAATGTCGAGCCTTCAGCTTATTCTCAGGTAGGATTCCTTCTGTTAGTTATTTGACTATCGGATCCATTCACCAGGCTTATCATCCACCTGGTTAATTGCCTATTCCCCTTTCTTGTAACTTGGTTCCTTGAGTATTTCAAAAGGCACACTTCGTGTAAGCTCTGACTTTGACCCTGAGGCAAGCCTAGCAAGTAAATCTGCATATGCATTCTCCTCTCTTGGTACCTGAATGATTTGATATTCTTTAAAATTTTCAAACAGATTTTTTACCTTGGCCAAGTACGATATCATGCTTCCTTCCCTTACTTGGTACTCCGAATTTACCTGCCTGACCACCAACTGTGAATCACTGTAGACTCATAGCCTTTTAGCTCTCACCGATCCTGTCATTCTTAAGCATGCAATCAAAGCTTCATATTCAGATTCATTGTTTGTTGCCTTAAACTCGAGGCGGATGGCATACTCGAGTTTAACAAAATCAGGTCTTGGCGTTGTGAGTATGAATCCAGCTCCACTGCCGTGCTTGCTCGATGAGCCATCCACATGCAAGGTCCAGAATGTGGTTTGGTCCTCATGTTCTATTTCCTCTTCGGCATCCATGGATTGGTCCTCTGTCCCTTCCAACGCGGTGAAGAAGTCGGCGACTGCCTGAGCCTTTACTGCTGTCCTTGGGATGTAAGAAATCCCAAACTGCCCCAGGTCTATGGACTATTTGATTAACCTTCCTGAGGTTTCTGGCTTTTGAAGTACCTGCCTCAACGGGTAACTAGTTAGGACAGTGATGTTGTGGGCTTGGAAATAAGGCCTGAGCTTCCTGGACGATACCACCAAAGCCAGGGCAAGCTTTTCTATGGCCGGATACCTTGTATCGGCTGACATCATAGCTTTGCTGACATAATAAACTGGGTATTGAACTGAGGCTTCCTCACGGATGAGGGCAGAGTTGAATGTTGTTTCTGAAATGGCCAGGTACTAGAAGAGTGTCTCTCTGAGTACCGACTTGGACAGCAATGGTGCTGAGCCCAGGTACTGCTTGAGTTGAGTAAATGCCTCCTCGCATTCTTCTGTCCACGCAAAACTCTTGGGTCCCTTGAGGATCTTGAAAAATGGCAGGCACTTGTCAGTCGTTTTGGACACAAATCGATTCAGGGCCACTATCCTCCCAGTTAGTCTCTGGACATCTTTAATTTTTGCTAGGGAATTCATTTCCAAAATGACCCTGATCTTATCGGGGTTAGCTTCAATTCCCTTTTGGTTTACCATGAACTCTAGGAACTTCCCAGAAGATGCTCCAAAGACGCATTTTGCTGGGTTTAACATCATCTTATGCTTCCTGAGGATGGAGAACATCTGGTCCAGGTCAGTCAAGTGCTCCAAGGCTTTAACACTCCTAACCAACATGTCATCCACATAAACTTCCATGGTTTTCCCTATCTGCTGAGCAAACATTTTGTTAACTAGCCTCTGGTAGGTAGCTCCTGCGTTCTTAAGCCCAAATAGCATCACTTTGTAACAATAAAGCCCTCTGTTTGTTATGAACGAGGTTTTTTCTTTGTCCTGCGGGTGCATCTTGATTTGATTGTACCCTGAAAATGCATCACAGAAGCTATTCAATTCATTACTTGCCATAGAGTTCACTAGCTGATCTATCCAAGGCAGGGGGAAGCTATCCTTCGGGCAGGCCTTGTTGAGGTCAATAAAATCCATGCAGACCCTCCATTTTCCATTTCCTTTCTTGACCAGCACCATATTTGCCAACCAGTTAGGATAGACCACCTCCTTCACGAGTCATGCATTTAGTAATGTCTCCACTTTCATCTTGATTGCTTCATAACATTCAGGATTGAAGCTCATTCTTTTCTGTCTGACTGGGCAGGAGTCAGGGTTGACATTCAATCTGTGAACTATACCTGGCATGTTGTCATGGGACCATGCAAAAACTTCTGAATTTTCCTTTAAGAACCTGATCAATGTTTCTTTCAACTCGCTTGAGATCAGGCTCTTGATCTTGGTTGTCCTGGTAGGGTCATCCTTATCCAGCTATACTTCTAGCAGGTCTTTCATTGCTTCTCCCTTTACTATTTCCTTCCACTTGTCCTCTCTGCTCTCTGGCTCGAAGCATTTATGCTCGGAAGGAGATTTTTCACTTTGGGGCTCCTTGAGGGAGGAACTGCTCCCTGATTGATTCAAGCCTTCCAGCTTGGATGAGGGCTTTTTCTTCTTGGACTTCTTATTTTAAGGTTGGTTTCTCATTTGCTCAGGGTGTTCCTGCCCGAAAGTCTTCAGGCACGTCAAGTGGTTGAGCCTCTCGTGCTGCGGACTAGGAATTTCTTGCCTGGGGTCTGAGAAAATGGCCAGTGATTCTGTGTGAATGTCTCGATCATGCATGGAGGTTGTGAAACATTTCCTCGATTCGTGTTGATCTCTTCGAACGCATCCATTTCCCCCTTTAGGTGTAGGAAACTTCATCAACAAGTGATAGGTTGAGGTTGCTGCCTTTAATGGGTTCAATGTGGGTCTTCCAATGATGGCGCCGAAGAGGTCTTCATTACCAAGAAGTTGGTCATCACTGTGGATCGGTCAGGGGCATTTCCCATTGTGACAGGGAGTTCAATAGATCCTTCTGGAAACACCGACTCACCTGTGAAACCCGAGAGAGGAGTCCTGACTGGCTTAAGTGCCTCTCTTTTCAGCCCCATTGGGTCATAGGCTAGGGCATACAAGATATCAACCGAACTTTCTGTGTCTATCAATATGCGAAATATCATGTGGTTGGCCACCTGCGTTGCTATCACTATTGCATCATCATGGGGGTGGTGAATACTCAGGGCTTCTCTATCATCAAAAGTTAACAGGAAATGATCTCCCCGTGGTGCTTTGGACTGCCTGGTCATCAGGTTCACTTCAAACTGTTCCTGCATGACTCGAGCATCCCTCGCATATGCTTTTCTTGCCCTGTTGGAGTTCCCCCCATGCCTGGTCCTCCTACAATGGTCTGCGCACTTCCATTAATCTCTCCTGGTCAGAGCGGTATCACAGATGTATCATCCTCCCTGATTTGTTTCTGTCTGGAAGATCCTGCCTGACTGGTGGCCCCTGCTACAAACTGCTGCAGGTGTCCCCTCTGGATAAGAGCTTATATTTCTTCTTTCAGTTCTTGACATCCATCAGTGTCGTGACCGTAGTCTCTATGGTATCTGCAATACCTCTTCCTATTCCAATCGAAGTGGTGCCTTGATTGGGAAGGGTTTTTTCAGCATGTTGCTTCCTTCAATTTTCATCAGTACCTTATCACGCGTCGTGTTGAGTGGCGTGAACCTGCTTGGTTTGTCTTTGAGTAATTGAGGTTCCTGATTTCTTTCATCATTACTTCTTTTATTGTTTACAGCGTCGTTCTTCTGATTCCTTCGTGAGTCGTTTCGACCCTCATGTTCCTGCCTAGACCTCCTCCGTGACTCAATGATCTCTTCCGCAGAAATATGATTGTGTGCCTCCACCAGCAACTCCGAGGAGGGTTCCTTGCTATTGAACAAATGAGATCCTCATCCCTCGGGCCATCCTGCATGGCTTGCAGGGCCCGATCATCGTTTTCTCCTTCGACTTGCATCATGGCTTCTGTAAATCTCTGAATGAACAACTTCAGAGACTCTTCTTCCCTTTGAATGATTGAAGATAGGTGAGTAGGGGGCTTTTTTACTGGTCAAGCCCCTAAGAATTGAGCAGCGAAGGAATCCTCCAACTGCCTGAAAGAGCCAATAGTCCCTGGCTTCAAATTGGTAAACCATGTTCTAGCCATTCCTCCAAAGGTTAATGGGAAAGCCTTGCACATGATTGCATCCTCGGCACCCTCAAATTCCATCCAGACCCTATAAGCCCCCAAGTGTTCTCCAGAGTTAGTCCGACCCTCGTAATGTTCCACATGAGGAATCTTGAAATTAGGTGGGAGAGCCGCATGCCTTATCCCCAAGGTGAATGGTGAGGTGGACTGGGACCTTGCTGTGCAATGAGCCTGGGCCCCTGCCTGGGCGTGGAGGTCTCTCAGATCCGCATGCCTCTACAACTCGACTTCTGCTACGTCCTTTCTGATTTCCTCTTCGAGCAGCCCCCGTTCCTCTACCCTAATGCGAGCCCTTTCTTCATCCAGGTTCCATCGAGTGTGTCGTTCAGGTCCCATTACTCCTTGGTCTCTGGCCCTGTCATTCTCAGCACGTGTTCTCCTCCTAGCATCTAGGGATGCTCTCAGATTACTCAAATCCAGGCCTTCATGGGCTGAGAAGAAAGCGTCACTGACTGCTCTGTGCTTGGAACTTCCCTGCTTGTCTTGCAGGTGGTATGGAGAGGCTCTCACATCCCTTCTAACCTCTCCATCAAGCTGCCTTAAACGCTCGTGCCTCCTTTCATTTCTTCCATGACCTCTGACGTTGTTTTTCGCCGCTCCTCATTCTTTATGCTCATATGGTCGTGCATGAGGACGTGGGGAATCCACAGGCGCTGGCTCCTGCATGTCTGAGAGGGTTGTAATTGATGGTTGTTTTGATTCTGCGCCATTTTCCCTATCAGCTGCTCCAAGCGACTCTCAATGTCAGACATGCGAGTCCTCTCAGATCGTGGGGCTACCCTCCTGTCACTACGCCTCCGGGGAGGTAGCTGCGACAACAAAGCTATTGGCTCCCTGGGGACTGTGGTTTCTCGATGAGGAATAATGTTCGTCCTCATGGGCTTCTTGTCCCTGACTTGCTTGTTGGATGGCTCGGTGCCACTATTCTCAATCCCTGTTTCTGGCTGATCCTCCATATCTCACTCCTCCTTCCAGTCGCAATATTAGTTTTTCCGCCAAACTTCCTCCCTTGGGGTCAGAACCTTCCTGATAATCCTTTTGCCGGGAGTTATGGCCGTGTGTGACTTCTAGATCTTAACACAACTTTGATATTTTTCTAAGTTCCCATAGACGGCGCCACTGTTGTTGCCTAATTTTCGTCACCATAATGCCACACGATGCTTCCTTGGCTGGATCTCAGATTTCGTCCCTGACTCCTGCAAGATGAGACGATGGCGTCAGACTGGGGGCTGATGGTGTCACCGATGTTCCTACTCCAATGCCTAAGTCAGTTACGGGGCTATTCCAAGAGACCTTCTTCAGGTTTCCCTTGGGTATCCCACTGTGCAGCCTGCAAAGGGCCCTCCTGAAACTTGTCAAAGGTGTGATGGCGACTGGTTTAGGGTTAGTTAGGAGTGTTTAGGGTTCAAATTCCCAGAAAACGATCCTTTCCCACTCACCTAACCTTACCTTAAGTACTTCACTTCAATGGCTTGGATGCTAGGGTTGTGAACCCTCATACGCTGGGATTGTGACACCTAGACTTAGAAATAAGGTAAGTACTAAGCCAAAATTACTAAGTATGGAAGAAAGTTACATATTTTGGACAAAATTTACATCGTATGACAAAATTACCGAATATGGACCAATATTACTTGATATTGAACAAAGTTACGTAATTTGGACAAATATTACACCATATGCAAAATTAACCGAATATGGACCCATATTACTTGATATGGAATAAAGTTACATAACTTAGACAAATATTACATCGTATGAAAAAATTACTGAATATGGACCCATATTACTTGGTATGGAATAAAGTTACGTAATTTGGACAAATATTACACCATATGATAAAATTACAGAATATGGACCAATATTACATGATATGGAACAAAGTTACGTATTTTGGACAAAAGTTACACAGTATCACAAAATTACTGAATATGGACCAATATTACTTGAAATGGAACAAAGTTACCTAATTTGGACAAATATTACACCGTATGAAAAAATTACTGAGTATGGACCAATATTACTTGATATGGAACAAAGTTACATAATTTGGACAAATATTACACCGTATGGCAAAATTACAAAATATGGATCAATATTACATGATATGGAACAAAGTTATGTATTTTGGACAAAAATTACACCGTATGACAAAATTACTGAATATATAGACCAATATTACATGATATGGAACAAAGTTACGTATTTTGGACAAAACTTACACAGTATGACAAAATTACCAAATATGGACCAATATTACTTGATATGGAACAAAGTTACATATTTTTGACAAATATTACACCGTATGAAAAAATTACCGAATATGGACCAATAATATATGATATGGAACATAGTTACGTATTTTGGACAAATATTACACCGTATGAACAAATTGCCGAATATGGACCAATATTACTTGGTATGGAATAAAGTTACGTATTTTGGACAAATATTACACTGTATGAAACAATTACCGAATATGGACCAATATTACTTGATATGGAACAAAGTTACGTATTTTGGACAAATATTACATCGTATGACAAAATTATTGAATATGGACCAATATTACATGATATGGAACACATTTATGTAATTTAGACAAATATTACACTGGAAGACAAATTACCCAATATGGACCAATATTACTTAATATGGAACAAAGTTACGTATTTTGGACATATATTACCTAAAATGGAAAAATATTATTAACTATTCTTATTACATGAGCTCAACACTTTTCCTTACATAATAATTATGCTTCAGATGAAAGGGAGAGTGAGATTGCCCTTGAATCTTCCGATACAATAAACTTTATGAACAATAATGATTTCAATAACATCGCATGTCAAGATAGTCAAACTATTGACCTTAGTCCCCCTAACATTGTCCTTTCCCAACATTATATTGATGCACCCCCCCCCCCCTCATATGGCCAAAACGCATTGACCATGGTGGTTTCCAGGTATACATTCAAAAAATTGAAGTCCACCAATTTTTATTTTTATTTTGAAGAAGGCACATATTTGTGCATAAGTGCTATGGCGTGAACAAAAAGTAAATATATAGAATTTGTAGAGTTTTTAGAATTATCTAATTACTTATCAGAGGTCATAAAGAATAAAATATTTCTTAATGGGTGAAATTTTTTTTGTTTCAGGTATGCAGTAGTACCGCATAGGCAACCACCGAGAACGAAGTGGCCCATCCATGTCAAAATTGTCAAAAATTTCAGGAAAATTGGAAAGTAAATGAACTGAAATTTTGTTGTTGACGTTATTAGAAGCCAAAAAAAATCTTCGCATGGCGCCTCGGTATCTAGTTTTTATTTTGTGAAGTTTGGCAGTTTATTTGAATTGTGGAATGCTCAGATGTGCATATGAAGCTTGCTTAAGCTGAAAATTATTTTATTTTTCTTTACCCTGGCCATCAGGGGCAGAGGCCCCCAGGTGGTAAGCCAGGCGCCTGTTTTGCCCATAATTTTTTGTGTCTGTTATTTTTTGGCCATCAGGGGCAAAGGCCCCCAGGCCTTAAGCCAAGCGCTTGGTTCACCCATAAATTTTTGTTTCTTTTTGTTTTTTGGCCATCAGGGGCAAATGCCCCCAGGCCCTAATCTAGGCGCCTGGTCTACCATATGCAACAATTTTTTTTTGTTTGGACAATGTTATTTTTCTTTTCGGCTATCAGGGACAGAGCTCTTAAAGAGGTAAGGCAGGCCGCCTTCCAAAACAACCAGTTTTGTTACTTGTTACGTTGTATTGAATACCGAAACTGAAGATGAGTGTATGTTTCACTTGTAATAATTAATTTCACTTCCACATCCAAATAAAAAAAAGAAGAAAAATTGTTCTCTTATCAATTTCACTTGTAATTAACAATCATTTTCAGTTGTTTGATTTTGGATGTAAATGACAATGTTAATATGGAACTGTTTTTCATATTTTGATTGAATTTATTCAAATTTTTGGATGAAATGCTTGATGATAGATAGTTGACTGAAGCTTCTATAGATAATATATAGAGTTTAAAATTTTATTTACAAAATAATAAAATTAGGGCTGTTACAATATTAAAATTTTGTAAATTAAAAGTTACAACACAAAATTTTAATAATTATAACGGAAGCAGAGATGATTGTGGATACTTTAACAACATATGAAAAATAAAGAAAGTAATCAAAGTCCATAATTTAGTCTTCACATAAACCAAATTTGGTTAAAAATGACTAAAACAGATGTTTGTTGACAGTTTCAACCATTAACCATAAAAATACAATATAACAGTACCAACTGCATTGCACACAGATTTGTATTTGAGTATTTCATCGCTCAGGAAAAAACAAACAAGCAATATCAACACGCAACAAATGGCACACAAAAATCGTACACGGGACACATTAATTCCTTACAATGGTGCTAAAGCACTAGCTGTGAATAAATCACAACGATTAGAAACTAGTGCTCATTACTGTAAAAAAGTTATGATTTTATTTTTATTTTTGCAATAGTGTCCCGCATTCACTCTTCCTGCAAAAAAAAAAATGATCAAGAGTTACAAATAATCTGCATGTTTGATCAAGAGTTACAAGAAAAAAAATATACCAACATTTGATGTCTACAACTAATCAAACATGCCAGACATAGTCAACTAAAATCCAAACCACCTTCCCAGTCCCACAAACTAATTTAAAAGGACACAAACACACACAAATGTTACCTTCAAAGAATACAACAAAAAATAAAATATCACAAGATGTGAGGGAGAAAAATGAAAATTCCACGGACTTAAGCCTCCAACAAAGACAACTATGCTGAGCACCATGCTCTTTTGCCCTGCAGCACCGAAACCAACAGCAACTAGAGCATTCAAAGTAGCATCCATGCTTGCATCAGGCATAACAATTGCATGATTTTTGGCTCCAACATTGGACTAAAGACAATAATTAACCAGCCAATTTACATTGAGTTCAACTACTGTATTGTAAAAGAGAAAATGTATTCCTTGAAGTAATAAATGAGGTTTTTTACAAGAGAATATGTGTAGGAATTACCTGAATCCTTTTCCCCTTAGTTGATGCTCTTGCATATATATAAGCACCAGCCTTTACACGTGATTGAAAAATAAAAATAAAGAACAAGCACCTAAAAGTATAAAATAACTGACAAGAATTGTAAAATAAAAAACCCAAAAATGCTATTTTAAAAAAATTGTACCTCACAAAACATCTCAATAGAATTCAGATAGAAACCATATTTGTCTTAAAATAATTTCATTTTCAACAACTTCTTGATTTGCAATAATTCTCTTAAGGCTACCAAAGAATAGCCTAATATATCATATACCAAGCTGAACCTTTAAATTGACAAAAAAACTTACTGTATTTGGTCCAACAAATGATATAGCTCTAATATCATCATCATCACAAATAGCATTTACAATGTCCTGCCAAACCAAAGCTTAAAAGATGAGAATTTTACAGAATGAAAAAAGAAAGTTCATAAAAGTGATAGGCATAAAATGTTAATGATTTTATGTCACTTTTTATATTGAATTTAAGCTAGTTTATAATTAATTGTCAGTGAAAAGTGTTTAATTACTGTATTTTTCTATTTTCAGTAAAAGAAAGACAAATGTTGGAATTACTGTATTTCTGCGCAACCTTTATTGAGAAAATTATATATGGAGCTACACTTTGAGGTTTTGTGAGATTCTAGTTGAAAATGATTCTTGATTCACTAGGATTCAATTTTGAAAAGTTTCATTGCAATTGGTTTGGCCAATCAGTGCCAATTTGATTTACAAAATCAATATTTCCAACAGTTGCTGCAGAATTACACCATCTTGAGGAAATTAGAATTTAAGTGTCTTCCATATGTACAAATTGTGCAAACAAGATATTCCTGGAAAGCTAAGACACATACCTTACTTTTGCAACCAGAATCAATGAATTTTGAGTCCATTTGGTCATTAAAAAGGTACTTGGAATCTGCCTGGAGGTCATGGAAGATATAAAAGGAAAGTATTTTAGCTTACTAGGATGCTATTGATGATTGGATTGCCATGTCACCACACTTCAGCCATGTGTACGAAATTGGCCACATCATCTGTCACATGGAAGGTCAGATTATTCTAATTATATTAATTGGAATAATATATAGAATAAAAGGAATTAGAGTTGAATCCAAATTTGATTTCTAAGGAGATAAGGAATGTTTTCTTAAACCTAGTGTGAACATGAGACACAAATTACCCTACTCTCCTTGAGGTGGCCGGCCATGCTAGGAAATATGAGAGTTTGAGATTGAGTTTACATATTATCTCCTATATTCTCTTGGTTTTAGAAGGGCTTTAGGGTTAAACCTCTCTTAAACATTCCTTATAAATACCATACATTGTTGAAAGGAAACACACAATTTTCACCACCAGCCCTCATGGCTTCACTCTTAACTTTCCTAGCTGCACATCCTTTCTCTTTTCTCACAATTCTCAAGGAAACAATAGTTTTATATTCAGTTTTTAAGAGTTATTTCATAGTAAAGTTGTGATACACAAAGCCTAGTGCAAGGGAAATTCGGCCAGCCATTGGAGGCGTCAACCTTGTGACTTGGATCATAGTTTGGAGACTCCAAGAGGAGAAGATTGAAGAACAAATTCCAGCAACCATCAACTTTGGATTTGATTTCTGTACTCTTATTCTTTTTGCTATTTAAATTATGTTGTCTTTTAATTATTTGATGGATAATTTTGAGATGATGTGTAACTAATTTTCCATGAGGATTATGATGTAACCCTATTATGACTATTTAGTGTTTAATACATATTTGAGTTTGATTCATATTTAAGGTTAATATTTTATTGTAGTTCTTAATGCTTCCATGAAAATGTGGATTGATTAAGTATTTATATTGGCTTAGAAATAAGGGATATAAGTATGGATGGGCAATAAAATACATGGTTATAGAAATATTGCATGCCTTAGTGAAAACTTTAACAAGATCTTATTGGGTTTGCATGTCTTAGGACTTAAATTTCCGTATTTAGATTAGAGATAATTAAATACGTTGTGCTTGCTAGATTAGAATGCATTGAGAAATTAACTTCTAGTCATATGTGGTTAAAGGGGGGTTAATGTATGAATCTATAATGCATTAGGGCTAAATAAGAGTAATAGTGGTGAAGTCATAATCCTTGTTTTCTTAAAACCTTTGAAATCTTACTTGCTGTCTTTCTTTTAAATTTTTATTATTGCTTTGCTTTTAATTCATGCTTGGTTACTAAACAACAATCATTCAAAAACAACTCTCTTTTACTTTTATTAGTTTAATTTTACAATTGATTTAAAGTTCTTAATTAGAGACATTATTCCTCGTGGGATCGATATCGGTTTTCTTTTAAAAAAAATCCACTTTTTTACTTATTGATTCATACACTTGTGAGTTGATCTAAAATATACCATCACAAAAAGCATAAACAAGAAGGTTATAATTGAAAATGTTGCAAAAACATGAGACACATTAACACACAGTATGAAAAAATCAAATAGTAAAATCATTTCTAACATTTAATATACCAAATAACTCTTTTTAGACGTTTATGGATAGAGAAAAAATGGCATAGCTGAAGCGATCATAGATATTATAAAAGTTTAAACTAAAACATTACATTGGTGCCATGAAGAATATTTAAGACCCCATCAGGCAAACCAGCCTCAATTACTAACTTAGCCAAAATCACAGAAGCCCCTGAGAAAAGTAAAAAATTATTAAAAAGTAAAAAATAAAAATCATACAAGCATTATCAATTTTATTTCATGCATAATCTTCTACTTGGCGAAATGATCAATCAAGTCATAGTTTCTTAGTAAAAACAACATCATATGATCTTCAAAAAGAAAATTTGCAATAAAAAATTAAGTAAATAGTTACAACAACTGTCATTGTCACATATTTTAACTGTAAATCTCTACAACCCGTGGGTTCCCAATTTTAACTGCAAACATATCAAAAAAAGTCAAGATAATTTTTTCAAGCAATTTTACATAGAATACCGAGATGGAAAAATTACCTCATCGAAAAGTGCAACCTTACAAGTTGTTAGAGACCAACGGATGAACGCCGACCTTAACGACCAAACTCATGCTTAGACTTGGGTTTCACTTGAGTTTTTCCCTTCCTTTAGATTTGGATGAAGAAGCACGGTGGAGGGGGGGAGAGAGAAGAATCGACACTTTTGATTGTTGAAGTGTTTGATTGTGTTATTTGGGCATATTAACGGAGGCGGAGGAAGGAAGGTGAATTGGTCAGATGAAGGAAGAAGATTGGGGAAGGGCGGCGTGAGATTGGGATTTTGATATGAAATGTTTGTTTTTGAAATTAGGGCAGATGACTAGAGAAATGATTCAGGGGTATAATCGGGTTTTCATAAAAAAAATTAGGGGTAAATTAGTAAATGAACAAAATTAATAATTTTTTTTTCCAAAACTTTTAACCAAAATTCTTGATTGCCAGTTGCATGTTAACAGGGGGTTCATGCTGGAAACCCCTGTGGGATTTCACTGGAGTCAATCCCTTTAATCAAAATATTACAAATTTAAAATTTTACTTTTATAAATGCTTTTATGATTTTTAACCAATTTTATGATTGTTTCTTTATGATACTATGTAAAAATGTTATGTTTGGCAACACAAAATAAGAGATGTTTAAAAAAAAGTGGCCCAAAAGTAACACTTAGCTCAACAAGCGTCGTCAATTGGTGACGATTTATTCAAATATCGAGGTGCATAAAACATTTATGAATTGTGATCTATCAGTTTTCTTGATGATCTGTAGGTGATGGATCAGTTACATGAGCGTTACAATTTCATTGTTCTCTTTAAGCCTTATCCATCTTAATAAAGATGACCAGGCAGCAAGATTCACAAATCATATTCTGGTTAGGAAACTCCTAACCCAGAGGATTCAGTAGATTTACTATTAATGATATTGTCAAAAAGGTGTGGAGGACTTCTAGCAAGGTTCAAATAGAGAAAGTGAGGGAGAACATCTTCAAGTTCTCCTTCTCCAGTGTGGAAGACAAGATTAATATCTTCCAACAGAGGCCATTGGCATTTAATGGGGCGCACTTAAGATTGAAAGAATGGCCAAAGGGTAGAGTTATCACTGATGTATCCTTTGAGACGTCAACTTTCCAAGTCTAGATTCATAGATTGCCTCTTAATCTCTTCCAACTAGAGATTGCCTTGCTCATTGGGAATGTCATAAGAGTGATGCACGAAGACTCGATGAATCATAAGGCCATAATGGCAAAGAGGTACATCCGCATCCAAATGGATATAAGGGTGGACAGACTCTGCTGGCACAATATTTTTAGGAGATAGATGACGCATAGGGGGTACTTGGATCCATTTCAAACTGAGAGACTCTCAAATTTCTGCTCCAGGTGCTGTCTCCTCAACCATGTCATAGGGAGATGTGCATTTTGCTGATTCGATGATGTGCATAATAGGCAAGGGGTCTTGGGCAAACTATATGGTCATTGGCCGAGAACTGACAATGAAGAGACGTTGAAATTCCTTAATTCGCCAGAGTATCTTTGCTGGTGGAATGAGATCCCTAAGGAACTAAGGTTGTAAAATTTATTGAGCATCCCGAGACTACTTCCTTGTAAATGAAATAACAGCAGCAGTAGGAACGTCTTAGAAGAGCCAGAGCTTGTTTTGGAAAGAGTTAGCGGAGGACAGCAGCATGAAAGGGAAGGAAGGTTTAGAGATTCTAGAGAATATTCTGGCAGTGTGCTCCCCTTTTGCCTCTCTGTTTCTTACTCTAAAAAGGAATGGGATAGATGAGAGAGACATGCTACGATTGATTGTGATTGAAATTCTCAGAAGAAACGAGATGAATATACAACAATATCGATGTGGGCGACTAATTCGCTGGAAACCATTAACATTGGTAGGTCACTCGAGGGCCTATATTCTGAGTAGGCCCAAGCTCAGGCTCAATGGAGCCCACATAGTATCAGAAAAGAAAACAGAACAAATGAGGCTAACAACTAGACCTGGTAAAATGTTACACGACACGATAACACAATATGAAACGACACGATAATTTACAGGTTTGGGTCTGCGATATCGGGTCGGATTGATATTAGTGTCACACGATAAGACACGATAAAAAAACGGGTTAAAACGGATTGGAACATGTTAACACAATGGGTCACGATAAGACACGATAAAAAAAATATTAATTTAATTATTTCATTATAGTTAACTTTTTACATTACCTTTTTTTAGTTTTAGAAAACTATAAAATTCATATTTTATTTCATTGGAAAATTACAATTTTTTATCTATTTATATATATTAATATTTTGTTTTAGATTTTATCTTTTTTATTACTTATATTGGATGTACAATTTCAGTTTGATTTATAATATTTTAAATATTTTTAAATTAATTTTAGTTTGTTTTATAATATTTTGAATATTTTTAAATTTATAATTGAAATACATATTTTATTTTTTAGTTACGATAAATATTTAATATAGTTTTAATTCGTAATATTTTATTTATTTTAAATTCAGAGTTATTATTTATGTTAAATTTTAGTATGTTAATATATATTTTTTTAAATGTTTAACATATCATTTGAATATATATTTAGGCTTAATAGACATGAATTGGTAATGATTTATCATTTGACAATATATATTAATTTAAATAAAAAAATAAAACACTCACTTACATGTCTAGTAAACACGAATAAAACACAACATGAACACGAAACGATATGACACGAACACTGTTCAACACGAAAACTTAACGGGTTGAGTTCAAATGAACAAAATTTGACACGACACGAACATGGTTCAACACAACACATTGCCAGGCCTACTAACAACTCTAAAAAAAAAAAAAAGCTTGCCCAGGTGGACCTTGCTGATTCTTTTAGAGAGACCCAAAATGGTGTAATGACAAGTGGAGATGACACAGATTAGGCCATTAGTCTTTTAGATCTTTTCCATGAGCAACTGTCGATGAAGCAATCATCGACGGAGATAAACTTATCTTCTTTTTTGAAAAGTAGAAAATCCTTGAAAAAAATAGGCAATGAAGGTTGGGAACAGAAGAAATGGGATCGCTCGCCAGTATGTCTTTCGCTCAAGGTCAGCTCCAAGATCTTCAACCTCTCACATTTCATAACCGGATTTTTAGATGGCAAAGGAGGCGGACCGAGTCATACCCCATTCCCCTATTGTCCATGAGCTTGATTTCATGGAATTGCAGGGCTCGGGCAATCTTGAGACTATTCGTGCCCTTAATGCGTTGATTGTAAGGTTTCATTTCAAATGCTTGTTCCTTATGGAGAGTGACACTCCAACAAGCTATGTCACTTAAAAAGGAATTTAGGTTTTGATTTCTGTGAGTTTTCAGGGGCTATAGGTTTGGCTAGTGGTTTACTTTTATTATGAAACAATGATTTCAATTTGAAAGTTGTCAAAAAACATAAACATTTTTTCGTTTGCGAAGTTCGAGAAGGGGCCAATTTTTGGAGACTCATTTTGTGCCATGGTACTCTCTATTACTAGGATAAAAGAAATTTTTGGTGCTCTATGTAATAACTGGTTATTATTGAGGATGCACCTTGGCCTATAATGATCGTAATGAGATTGTGCACGTATCAATGAAGTTTAAGGGAAAAACAATTTGGGGGAGACACTATTACTCAAGGATTTTATGACTAACGGGGCGGAGATTTACTTGGAGTAACATGCACGATGGAAGCACCATCGTAAAAGAGAGGTTTAATAGGGCTGTTGTGAGCCAAAATTGAGGTCATCTTAGGGTGGTGGTGGAACACCTCACCAGGGATGAACCCGATCATTCCCCAGCCAGGGTGGTTTTAAAGGAACCAAAAAGAATTGCTTGCGTAGAATAAGGCTTCTTTGTGTAGAATAGACCAAATAATGGAGGAGATGGAAGCAGTGCTTCGTCGGATTGATGATCTAGTGTGGTGCTAGATGGTAAGTACAGATTGCCAATAGCAAATGAGATGAGGGATGAGAGGGAAAAATTGGAATCCATATTTTAGCAAGAATCAAGATAACTATGGATTCAAGAAGGTAACCGTAATACTTGATACTTCCAATGAGCATCATTACTTGTAGGAGACAAAACAATATTCTGGAGCTCAAAAAGGATAAGAAACGTGTTAAATGGAATGAACATATTAGTTAGTTGCTCACTAGGGAATTCTAGAATTTGCATGCTTCCTCAAAGTCGAAGATTGGTGATGGTTTAAAGAAGTTAGTGACACCTTGTATAACTGAAGAAGAGACTTTGGATCTGTTAAATATCCCTCGCGAAGAAGAAATCAGAAAGGTGGTATGGGCAATGAACCATTTGAAAGGCCCGAGGCCTGATGGATTTTCCAAAGTCTTTTTGCACGTCCATATTGGCATATTGTTAAACATTAGCTTATCCAATTTGTGTAACAAACTTTTAGACTAAGCGGGTAATGAAAGTAATTAATCTAACCTTCTTGGTGTTAATTCCTGAAGTAACTCCCTTAGAAATTCAATCACCACTGACCATTAGCCTTTGTAACTTTGCATACAAAGTGGTCTCGAAGATTCTTTCAAACCAATTGAGGCGTTTTTTCGCACTATCTCTCCAAATCAAAAAGCATTGTGGAAGGCCGGGTGGGTTGCTGAAAATATGATAATAACCTAGGAATTGGTACATAAGGTTAGAAGACATATAAGAAGGAATATGCTGATGATGGTTAAATTGGATATGGAAAAAGGCTTAAGGTAGGTTGGAGTGGGTCTTGTCTACAAATTGTTGAAGGTCTGGAGTTTTGGGGAAGAATTTAGATCCTTCATTTTGAGCTGTTGGTCTAGGTAGAGTTTATTATGCTTCCTCAGTAGGATTGTGTGCCCTCTTTTATGGCCAAAGAATGGGCTTCAGTATTCCAAAGTGAAAAGCTTCTGGTGGTCTTCTAAAACAGAGGAACTTTTTTTTTAGGTTTGAAAGTGTGGTTTAAAATCTACAAACCGAAGGAACAAGGTGGCATTAGTTTTCATTTTTTTCTTCCGAGTTCAATTTGGCTCTTAGTCAAGTTGAGTTGGCAGTTGGCCAGAGGTGGAAACAGTATTTGGTGTAAGATCCTGAGAGCAAAGTACTTTAATAACAATTCCTTTTTTAAGTGTGAGCCGAGGATAAGGGATTCTTTTGTATGGAAGCACCTTTAATGTTCTAGACCTTGGGTGTCAGAAGGCTTATGTTTTAGCCTAGGTGATGGACTTTCGGTTAAGCCATTGCATGATCCTTAGATGAGAGACAAAATTTTAGTGCTAAAGGAGGGGATGGTGATTGATAGCTATTGGAGGGTGGCATACTTAAGGGATAAGCATCAGGAGACTGACACTTGGAGATTCTGGATTTTTTATTCATTGCTAAATCGGTGAAAGAAACTGAGGTGATCAAGATTTTTGTGAGAACAAGTTATGTTAGGTGCATAGTTGATAAAGGATTTTCTCAGTTAAAAGCTATTATGGACTATTCAACCTAGCGATAGATCAACCAGACGTCATATGGAAAAAGTTGTGGGACTGTAAGTTGCATTGGAGATTGAGAATCCTTGAGTATAGGCTGTTGTCCGGTTGTTTGCCTACTCAAAAAATATTGTTAACAGAACTGGTAGATGTGATATGGGATGCGTGTTCTCCGACTTTGAGGTGGAGTCTGCCTCCCATTTGTTTCGTACGTGCTCTTTTGTGCGAGCATTGTTTTTCCTAGCTGTAGGCTTTCTTGGTCGGCCAGAGAGTTTAATATTTTACGGATTCGGTTGCAAAGTTTGCTCTTAGCTCGAGTTTATCTTTTCCATTTGATTATTCGTGTGGCTCTATTGTTCCCAGTAGTTTATTAGCCAATTGGCGTTGGACAAATTCAAAACGGGATTGTAATATCTGTTTTGGAGTTTTTTTTTGTGCCAGTTTTAGTTATAAAAAAGAATACTAAATAATTATAGTTCTAAGAAAATGAAACTGCAAAGACAAGAAAATAATACTTAAAATGGAGAGAAATAAATATACGTTAATATATACCAATATATTCAAATCCAAATTTTTTTTCCTGGAATTTTCAAATCGAACTTAACCAAATTGAATGATTTAGCCAAAAAAATAAAATAAAAATTAAAGGCATGAATAAAAATTTGGAACTGGGTGATTGTGGGCTTATGATGCTCATCAAGAAATCCTTTGGGCTTTAAAAATGGGCTTTAAAAATGCAGCCCATTAGGCATCGGCCTCACAAAATCGTCTCCTAAAAACCCTAGCTGCCTATAAACTCGCTCAGTTTCTCTGCGCCTCTGGACCGCGAAACCCTAAAACCCCTAAGACCACAACAGACCTCCACTTCCACTCAACCATGCCGCCAAAGTTCGACCCCTCCCAAGTCGTCGACGTCTACGTCCGAGTCACCGGCGGTGAGGTCGGAGCCGCCAGTTCCCTCGCTCCGAAGATCGGTCCGCTCGGACTGTCGCCGAAGAAGATCGGAGAAGATATCGCCAAGGAAACAGCCAAGGACTGGAAGGGTTTGCGAGTGACTGTGAAACTCACTGTACAGAATCGGCAGGCCAAGGTCTCGGTGGTTCCCTCTGCCGCTGCTTTGGTCATCAAATCCCTGAAGGAGCCAGAGCGTGACCGCAAGAAAACCAAGAACATCAAGCACAACGGCAACATTTCTCTGGACGACGTGATCGAGATAGCGAAGGTTATGAGGCCCAGATCCATGGCCAAAGACCTCAGTGGTACCGTGAAGGAGATCCTCGGCACGTGCGTCTCAGTTGGTTGTACGGTCGATGGGAAAGACCCTAAGGATCTGCAGCAGGAGATTGCTGATGGTGATGTTGAGATACCTCTAGATTGATTATCTTTGATTTCATTTTCAGTTTTTTTCTATTATCAGTTTTGGCTTTTGTTTTTTTTTTTTCAAAAAAAAAATATTTTGGATGTGTCTCCAAGTTATAGTTTCGATAGGGGCATTGAATGAATTCTCATGGAATTTTTGGAGGTAATGCTTGGATGCCGGGAATGTAAGGTCTTAATATTAGTGTTTTTTTTTTTTCTTTTGGGGGAGATACTGTCTGGACGTATATTTTGAGCGTAATTTTTATAAATGCACTTTGTTATCAAAATATTACTGTTTTTGTCTACTTGTTTGTTTTTTGTGCTTTTAACTTTCTCTTGTTATAAAGTAGTGCATATCATTTCCTCTTCTCTTCTTAACCTCATTTTGAAATGAATTGGGTTTATTGTTACTTGTTTCCTGTCTATTGGGTAATCAATCAATTGTCAATTTGTCATCCCCTTATTGATATTTTGCTCGTATGCTTACTTGATTTTTGCAATGCATTTTTTCTAGGGGGTTTTGTCATCTTTCGACTATAAATCATTAGTTCTTGTTGAATTTTCTTTTTGATAGCAGGAGTTGTTTTGTGCACGCGAGTATAATGTATTTAGTATCATTACTTGGAATGGATGTAAAAGTATTGGAATTGGTGTTTCACCAGGAAATTGGTAGGGTTGATGGTGTATGGCATTTTCTAATATGGAGTTGTAAAAATACATTTCTTAACATTTGCGTTTGGAATGTTTTGATGTGGGTTTGTTTTTGGATGAAAATGTTTGAAGGTAGATTATGCCCATAAGGTGTTTGTTGTTGTGTCATTGAATTTGGAAGTGTTTAGCACATCTTTATTATATACGATTTCTTATTTATTTGCATTTTTCAATGTGGGGTTATAAAAATACATTTGTTTTAATGTGCAATACTTTGATGTGGGCGTGTTTTTGAATCATAATGTCTAAAGGTGCTATGTGATTTCTTGTTTATTATCATTTTTTTTGGATGAATTATTGTCATATTTACTTGGAGAGATATGTGAACCTTTTTTCCAGAGCAATTGTTTGGTAATATTTCTAAGCTTGAATCATACCTTCTGTTTCTTAAAGCAGGCAAACGATTGTTTGCTTTATTTTAATTTTATTTTTTTATAGATGATTACCTTGTACCAGAATTGTAATTTGTGCAATTAGCAGGATGATTATAAAATTAATGGAATTTAACTAATAAATACATTTTCTACTCCATAATATTTAAGTCACACACATGCTTAGTGAGAAATTTTGTTTATTGGAAATTAATTTGTAAATGTAGTAGCTCGTTTCATAATATATATGTTTATGATTTTCTGTATCTGTTTTTTGTAAATTGAGATGGATTGATCTTCGCTATCGTGCCTCTTCCTTGTACCAGTGGATACTGCGGCAGTGCCTAATATGGGTAAACGACGATGGTTAGTCATGATAGCCGTTCTAGTAGAGAAAAATAAGAAAAGAAATCCAGATGAGCTTAATTTCATAATGAGTTTGGAATGGTTTTCAATGTCATTTTCTTTTCTTTTTCTCTTGAAGCTCATTTTAAGAAATTCCAATCATACATACTTCAGAAACTCTAAATACTGAAAATCAAAAATGAAAATTTCACTAGGGAGGTATAAAGTGGGTTATACCGTGCTGGTCCGGTTCATTTAAATGTCGTGTTTGTACATGCCTATATAGTTTTTGTACAGTGTTAAGTGTGCTACAGGCTCAAACATTTATGTGATCATGTTGAATTCGTGCTGGGCATGTGTCGTGTTCGTGTTAGATTTGGGTCGTGTTTTGCTTGTGTCAATTATATTTTGTAAATTTTTTATAATATAAATTATATAGCTTAAAAAAATTATTCAAAATAAATATTATAAATAAATTAAATTAATAATAAAATAATATATTTTATTTGTTAGATAACACAATAAACATTTACAATTAAAAAAATAAATAAATATATTAATAGTTTTATTTTATATATTCATTTCAAATTAATATTCGAATTTAAGTCTATATATTTAAGTAATAATTAACTAAGTTATCATTCTAATTTTAAGCTCTAAATTTTAATATAATTATTTCACATACTCTATTATTGTAAAATAAATTTTTATACGATAGATTTTATATGATAAATTATTTATTATTATTTAGATTGTACTAAATTTGTATTTTGCCTAAGTAATTAATATTCATATTTGTATGGCTTGTCATGTGCTTGTGTCGTGCCTGATCCATTATAGATTCGTTTCGTGCCATGCACGGTCCATTACATATTTCGTGCTGAACATGATATAGTTTGTAATGTGCTGTGTTCAATTTTAATGTGTTGTGTTCGTATCGTGCTCGTGCGGCTAATCCATTATTACACCTCTAGTGCTATCTATTTTTATAAAATTCGTTACCTTTTAAATTTGGGAAGAAATGAAAGGAATAGAAAATTTTATATCTTTATAAAAATACAAAAAAGAAGTTCATTTAAAGGTAATAAACCAATAAAAACTGATTAATTATTTTTTTTGTTTAGTTTAGTTTTTTTTTTTTTTTTATTAGTTATCATCCAAGCAATGACTATTAAAATTTTTTTTTTCTTATCTTATATTTTTCTTTCCCTCTTTTAATCCAAACACAGTGTTAAATTGTTATTAACGTTCTTATGTTGTGCTCTAGACTTTAATTGTTTGTTTTCTCAAGTCGCTTTCTACTTTTTTTTTGTTGGGTGAATAAGTAACATTCTAATTGGATAATTGATTATATAGAGGCTTCAAACTTGTATGGTTCTTTTGGTTTGCCGGACTAAAAATGTGGAAAAATAAATTCGTTGAATGCAATACAACATCTCAAACAAGCTTTAAAATTACAAATTTGGACTATCTAATCCAGTTCAAGTTCAAAAAAATCAATTTTGAGTTGTGCTTTTTTGGATTAGAGAAAATTTAAGCTGGGTTAACCAATAAATTTTTAAAGTTCGATGTCATCACGGATTGTTTGGTATGCCAGATAAGATGCTGTATAGTATTATTTTAGTATTATTTTAGTGTTATTCGACGTTTGGTATGAAAAAATGCGTGCATTAGCTTGCACTAAAATTATGAGGAAATTCCAAATAAAGAGAGAATGTAAAGTGAAGAGAGAGTGAACGTGGTCTTTTATGTTATTAGTTGTCAAGTCCATTACTTAGTTTGTTATTTCCATTTGTTGATTGTTTCCGATTATTGTGCCACTTTGTTCGTGTGGAATAATAATTCCTATTTTAGTGTTAGGTTGTTGTTTCTATATTCCGGTTGTAGGCTATTTTTTATTTTTATTTTTTTATTTTATGATAGCCTAGTAATGAGGTTGAATAACATTGAAAAGTACCTAAACTTTTTTCTTTCTTTGTCTTATTCTCTATCTTTTTTTGTTTTTTTATATTAATTCTAACATTCAGTATCAGAACTAGATTATGGAGACCCAAAATAAAACTAATACGAAGTCCCATAATGAGTGAACGTGGCTTTAGCATAGCATGAATCCATATTTGATCAAATTATCACTACCCTGCAGCCTTTTGAGAGATTAACCCATTTTCAATGGGAGAGTCTTACAAAAATCGAGATGAATCCTACAGCTATGAAGAATCACATTACCCACATTTGAATCTGATCTTTCCAAAATTCTATGGGAAAGATCCATTTGGGTAAATTTACAAGGCAGAGCAGCATTTCGACTTAAACGGCATACCCCTTGACCAACAGGGTCATCTTGCATCCTTCCACTTAGAAGAAAATTACTGGTGCCTAACCAAGTTCCACGGATAGTTAACATGGCCATAATTGACTAAAGCGGTTCTTCTTTGTTTTGGTTCTACTGATTATAAGGATCCGTTATAAGCTTTAATGAGGTTGCAACAAACTGCAACAGTGGCTGCATATTAAGAAGCCTTTGAACAAATTTCTCACCAAATGGATGGCTTACTCGAGAAGTTCCTGATTGGCAGTTTCATTGCAGGACTTCAAGATGATATACGCTGGGAGGTCAAAATCAAGCAACCAAGCACTTTATTTGATGCCATTGGAGCATCTTGATTAATTGAAAAGAAAAATCAGCTTCAAGAGCCATTAGATGCCAATCCTAACCTTGGCGTGTTAGGGCCACCACCAATTCGGCAAGTCTCACCGGCGGTTCCATCACCATATTTTTGCTATGTTTGAAAAAGATGCGAGAAAAGGCTATTATTATTGCAATGAAAAGTTTGCTTTGACCATTGTTGTGAACGGCCACAATTTTTCATGATTGAAGGCTCATTTGATTTTTCTTCGGAGGAGAGTGATCATATCTAGACTTCTTTTCTACAGATTAGGATGTGCCTATTTTGATTTCATCCTTATGGACAAGGCTGCTTAAGAGGGACGAGTGTTACATGTAGAGAGAATGAATGTGGTCTTTTAGGTTGTTAGTTGTTAAGTACATTACTTAGTTTGATATTTCCATTTGATGATTGTTTCTTATTATTGTGCCACTTGGTTGGAGTGGAATAATGCTTCTTATTTTAGTGTTATGTTGTTGTTTCTACATTCCGTTTGTAGGCTATTTAAGATAGCCAAGTAATGAGGGTGCTGGTATTGAAGACGAGTTGATTGGAGTTTGGAACTTCATAGTCCGTCATAGATGAGTTGTTCAGAGCTTTAAATTATGAGGTTGAAAAAGATGAAAAAACAAACAATCAGTGTGTGTGTTGGAGTGAGAGAGTTAAAGGAGGGTCTAGGAGTTGATAATGACTAATAATTTAATTCAATAAATGAAACAAATTTTATTAATCTTTGTTGGTTTTTTTTTTTTTTTTTTAGAAAAAAAAGAAAAAGTCAGTTATGAATCATTCATGTAAAAAAAAAAAGAACTCCTAAAAAATTCTGATATGAATCCCGGCCCAATGTCTCTTTTTATTCTTATCCAATTTTTTTAGATTCATATAATTTATTTATTAATTAATCATGAATAAAAGAATAATGATAACATCATTAATCATATTTTAATTCAAATTTGTTAATTATTTTTGATATTATAATTTGAAACTAATTTTTCTTTGCCTAAATTATAAAAGAAATAATAACATAATCAATAAATTTAATTTTAAAACAATATTTTTCTTTGTATAAAAATTTATAATGGGCATCTATTTTAAACACACTATTTGCTATACAATTAATTATACAGTTGTGCATTAAATACCTTACATTGATAGTAAAGAACATACTAATATAACACATATTAATACAGTACATGCTAATATAAAATTGCATACCAAACTAAACTTTAAGGTATTAAGATGGACTTTAAATTCAAATATTAGATTTGAGCTTGGAGTTTAAAGCATATGCTCAAATTTAAGATTCAAAATTTGATCTCAAAGTATTATTCAAATGTTTATTTTGCTTTCTAATAAAAAAGTTATGATATATATCATTTACAAAATTTAAAAATATGACAAAAATAAACATATGCAACTTAAAATTTAATAAATTGAATATAAAAATATATATAATTATATTAAACTAGCTAATTGGATTAGACTTCATGCTGAAAAAAAATGGGCTGGACTTTGAGCTACTTCTATAATAAAAATCTAAAGTAGTCCTGGTCAATAAAAAATTAGGCGGACTCAAGCCATATATGGGACTAAATTTAGGCTATATTTTTTTTTTGAACGATTTTGATTGAGTTTTAAGCTCTCTTTTTTTAATTATAAATTGGAAGAAAAATAATTTTGAATTTTCATGCTATATTTAGCTCCCTAAAGTAGAATGATAAGTACAATTTTATTTTTATTTATTTTTAAAAGCACGCCCACACTTGCTAGGTAGAACAATAAAGACATTTTCTAGTTTCTTTTAACCACAAGCCTACTCAAACATATTCGAGCTTGCAAAATTCTTAATATACAGCAGGTGTTGCTATTATGTTCTCTTTTTTTCTTTTCTTTTCTTTTCAAAAAAAGTCTCTTTATCGAATAGATAACACAAAAAAGAAAAATCTAATTATATAATTAGCCAAACAATTATAAAAGAAAATTTAACATAATAATAATAGTCCAGCTGCATATTTCCAGTATATTAGGTGAAATAATAAATCAGTAAAAGTCTATTTCTGCCTTATACGTTCCGTCTGCAATTTTTTTTTTCCCTATTCTATTGATTTTCCACAAATAAACAAAAATAAAAATAAGAGAAAAACTTCATATAACAATGTGTCATGTCATCATTTTCCATTTCTATTAGAAATTATATCTTCCATTAGAAACTGTATCATTTTTATCTTTTGTAGTTTATTTTTATTTTATGCTAAACTTTGTAATTTAAAATATTTTAAAAACATATTTTGCTGTTGATAAATTTTTATTAAATAAAATATTAAAAATTAATATTTTTATTAACATGGATTAAAAATAGTGCAATAGAGTGTATAATAATAAAATTAAAAATAAAAACTCGCATTCTTGCAAAAACAAACTTTTTATTTTACTTTCCTCTTCACTTTCACCTTTTCCACTTTCTATTTCTTTCTCTCTCTTTTCTACAGACGTTTAGATGTATAGGAGAAGCTCCAAAAGAACCATTTAGATTAGACCCTGTGCCAGCCAAGCCATTTGTCAGTCTCTCTCCTCTCTTCCTTTTCTTTTTTGGTAAAAGAGGCATAGGTGAGAAAAATATGAGTGTGGCAGTAAGGAGGGTAAGGGTTTAAACATTGGTGAAGTAAAAATTTTAAAGTAATTTTGATTTTATGAAATTGAAAACTGTAATGAAACGAAAATGAGAACTTGATTTTTCTCTGCAGTGTGTGCATAAATAGAAATATTGTTGTTGCCTGATTTTCGTTATCTTAATGCCACACAATGCTTCCCTGGCTGGATCTCGAATTTCGTCACTGACTCCTGCGAGATAAGACAATGGCATCAGACTGGGGGCCGGTGGTGTCATCGATGATCCCACTCCGATGCCTAAGTCAGTTACGAAACTATTCCCAGAAACCTCATTCAGGTTTCCCTCAGGTATTCCACTGCGCAGTCTACCTAGAGTTCTGCGTTGAGGGGCCCTCCTGAAACCTGTCAAAGGTGATGATGGAGACTGGTCTAGGGTTGTTAAAGAGTGTTTTGGGTTTAAATCTCCAGAAAACCGTCTCATTCCCACTCACCTAATCTTACCTTAAGTACCTCATTTTAATGGCTCGGATGCTAGGGTTATGAACCCTCATAAGCTGGGATTGTGACACCTGGACTCGGAGAATAAGATAAATATTTAAGCCAAGAACCGAAGGTTAACGGGGCTTACTTACTCCATCGTCCAAGACCATGTCCCCCCTGGGCTTGCTCTCGGCCCTGCCTGATGGGCTGGGCTTCGCCTGTTCGTGATTGGTGGGCCTTGTTTACAGTGACCTCTGTGGGCGTCAGAGGGCCTGTGAGGTTCTCTGACCCATATCCCAAAAATCCCCATAACATTAGCTCCCAAGTCCAGCCCGATTTCAATCGGAGTGGTCTCCACTTTTGTGGGGCAGAAAACCTGCCCGGGCCTTCTCAACCTATTTGAAACTTCAGTTCCTGCCTTTGCCCTGTCTGGGCGCTGACTTGGCGCAGTTTCGAAGGCCCACTCTTTTCTCTTTTACAAAAAAGGTTTGCTACCATTAACTGCCTGATCTATCCAGTCCGTCCATTTTGATCCTACGGTTGGGCATGTTGGTACAGTGTCAGGCACTTTTTGCGCTTCCCATAACCGTCAGCGTGGGAGAGAGAAAGTGGTCGTGACCCTCGCTGCCTCACCTCCCTCTACACTGGAATGTGGGTAGGCACTCTCTTCTCACTTCTTAACCTAACCAAGACAGTCAAGCAGAATCAATGGCCATTTTCTCAGGCCTCAGGTAGGAAAATCCTAGTCAGCAGCACGAGAGGTTCAACCACGTGTCATGCCTGATGACTTCCAGACAAGAACGCCCTGAGCAAACTAGAAACCAACTCCAAAATAAGAAGAACAGGAAGAAGAAGCCCTCCCTCGAGCTGGAAGGCTCGAATCAATCAGGGAGCAGTTCCTCCCTCAAGGAGCCCCTAAGTGAAACATCTCCCTCCGAGCAACAATGCTTCAAACCAGCTAGGGAAATGGAAGTCATGTTAGAGGAATACCTGTAACATCCTAAAACTTAATTAAAGATTAGCAATGTAATTAGAATCAATTATGTTTAATAATATAATTAATTACACTAATGCTAGTATAAGAAAAAAAAAATATTGTAACATCCTGTTTTTCAAAAATATTAAAATATTCAAATTTGATCAAGTTGACCATGAGTGGGTCAATGGTTGACTTTTTCAGTGGACAAAATTGAGTTTTGAATTTAGTATCGTTGCGTAGAGCTCGTAGATACGAGTTCGTAGACTAGTGGTACACTTGATTTCGAATTACGGTTTAAGAGTTATGGCCAAATGATATTCAGGGGCATTTTGGTCTTTTCCTAATGGACCCCATTAAATAAATTTCTTCTCCTTCTTCCCCGCGCACGACCACCTCCAGTAACCCCAGCGTTTCTCTCCCGCGCGCAGACCAGACCTTGCGCTGCCTCATCCTCTGCCGGCAACGGCCAATGGCCGACCGGATTTGGCCGGAAACTACCTTTGAAACCTAAGCCGGCGACCCTTTTCTTCTTTCTCCTTCCTCTTCTCGACAGTCACTATTTTCCCCTTTTGTTACTGTGCTGCCGGAACTTCCAGCGGAAGTTTCTCCTTCTTCCGGCGACGGCAAGTCGACATCACACCCGAAAAAGGAAGCCCCCAGTTTTCTCTTGCCTCTCCCCTCTTCCCCGACCAGAACCGTGCCCCATACCGTACCCACGCAGCCAAAGCTTCTCGCCGGAAATCAGACCACATCCGGCGACGGCGAGCTCGTCCACGACCCGGGAAAGATTTCCCATGCCTCATGCTTCCTTCCCGACCTGAAATTTGGCCGTGAAACCCTCTGAATTGCCGCGAAATATGAAGGAACCGAGAGAAATTTAAGCCGCGACTTTTCCGGCCATTTTCCGGCCTTCACCGGCGGCAATTGGGCAAGATAAGTTGATCATTGTTTTACCCATTCCTCAAGCTTTATTTTGATATATAATTTGCATATTATTGATGAGTATGTGCAAGTTTGCTTAAATTTAGCTAGATTTGGATTATTGGTGAAAATTAAAATGTCATTACATAATATTTATGATAATTTATGAAGCAATTAAGTTCTATGACGGTTAGAAGTTAATTTCTATATTAAATTTCATAAATTTAGAGCATTCATGGTTGGTGTATTTTAAAGCCTTCATGTAGTTGAGTTATCCATGAAGAATGCAATATGAATATATATATATATGAATGTATATGAATGTATAAATGTCCGTATGTGTGTGTTTGGAGGTGCGTATATGGATGCATGACTTGATTACTATTTTGGTTTTAGATTAATTGAAGTTGATGTTTTAGTTAGTGGTTTTGTGATTGCAGCTAAAGCTGTTGTTCTAATGGTTGAATTGCAGGTCTGGTAAGATCCTAATCTTGGTCAGTTTTGTTATTATTTGAATTTTAGTTTGTGGATTTGAGTTATATTCCTTTTACCTCAGTTTTGTTGAGGTGATGGTGTATATTTTGAATATTGAATGAATGTGTATAAAGATTGATTGAGATACTTGCTAATGGATGATTTATTGTTTGGGTTTGATTTGATGAAAGTGATATGTTCTTGAGATTGTGACTGTAATTGGACTCCATATTTAAGGAGAATCATTATGGAATGTATGGAATACATTATATGGTTGCTTTCTTTCATTTGGTGATTTTACAAATGAAATTGATATGAATTTATGAAACTTGGAGTTATGATAAATGATTATCGTGAATGTGAGAATTGAATTGAGCATTTAATTCTTTTATTTGATTTACATTCATAGAGTAAATGTTGTGAATGATTCTGTGGTATGTTACTGTGTGCTACCTGGGCGATGGGGTATGCCGCCGGGTTTAACAAGGTTGGTGACTACTCGGGCGATGAGTATGCCGCCGAGTAGGGAGGGTAATATTGGATATTATGATTGGTGACTACTTGGGCGATGAGTATGCCGCCAAGTAGGGATGTTGTAACTTGGGCGATGTTTTATGCCGCCAAGTTATTGGGCGATGGTTCATGCCGCCAGATTATTGTGCTTGGGCGATGGATTATGCCGCCAAGCTATGATATTATATATAAATACGTTTTTAAATATATGGAAGGACAATGGTTTTCACAGAAATGGTTATTACCCGCTCGGTATATGATGATTTGTTCACATATATGATCTGTGGCTTTTCACTGGGGTTTTCATGGTTAGCTTACCCGCTCGGTATATATATGATGTGTTCGTATATATATGTCTGTGGCTTTTCACTGCAATGTCCTTCGTATATGGTTATTACACGCCCGGTATATATGATTAGTTCGTATATGCGTTTGTGGCTTTTCACTGATATAATATGTATATCTAAGTATTATTCTTTTAAATGGTTTGGAAAGTTTATTGAAACTAAAAGTGATTGAAATATTATTAAGGTTTAATTATTCTGATGATTATGCAGTATACGAATTGTTTATAATTAAATATATGATGAAATATTGTGGTGGATTGATGGTTTATTGCTAAGTCTGTGTATGAATGATTATACCTGTGTTGGACTTATGTCCTGAATAAATTGAGTGGTATATTTGCATTCTCATTGTTAAATGCAAAATTATTTTAAGAACTACAGGTAGCTTGATCCCTAGTAATAAGGGTATGTAGGCAGCTCAGATTTTATACTGAGTCCAGCTGCGATAATTATATATATATTTATTGACTGTTAAAATTATTTACCGAGATGTGGTTTATGTGTGGAAATTTGTGCTGGTAGATTAAATTATGTATAGGAATGAGTTTTCTTGCAGGAATCGCAATTATATGTATTTGGGGAATGTTCCGAAAACAGATGAAACTCTGCCGAAATTTCTAATGAAATTTCTGGCATTTAGGAGTTTGGTTGTGGAATTTAGTGATTATGGTGGTTGTTGACTGCTTAGGGACTTAATCAGTGTGATTAAGTCCTGCAGGCAGGACTTGGGGTAGTTGGGTCCTGTCAACTTGGTATCAGAGCAAAGATTACTATGTTTGAAGAATATTTGCTTTAGGTATCTTAAGTTGTTTGAGTTTTGGTAATGAAATGTTTTGTCGGATTTTAATGTTGGGTGAATATGGATTTGTAGGGTCGGTTAAACGACCCTAATTGAAGTGAAATTGGACATGGTCGACCCTGCTAGAACAACCAAGAAGCATTGGTCGAATTCTTAAGAAAGAATTCAGATGTTTTTGCGTGGTCTCATGATGACATGCCATGTATTGTTCCCGAGATCATAGTTCACAGATTGAATGTTGACCTTGACTTATTCCCAGTCAGGCAGAAACGAAGGAGTTTCAACCTTGAGCGTTACGAAGCAATCGGGGCAGAAGTGGAGAAATTACTAGACACTGAGCTTATAAAGGAGGTGCTCTATCCGGATTGGTTAGCTAATGTGGTTCTTGTCAAGAAGAGCAACTGCAAGTGGAGGGTCTGCGTGGATTTCACGAACCTCAACAAGGCATGTCCGAAAGACAGCTTCCCCTGCCTCGAATTGATCAGCTGGTGGACTTTACGGCAGGCTTGAGAATGGCAGGATCAGTGGGAGCTAGAAGGCTACGAGTCTACAGTGATTCACAACTGGTCGTCAGGCAAGTAAATTCGGAGTACCAAGCAAGGGAAGGCAGCATGATATCGTATTTGGCCAAGGTAAAAAACCTGCTTGAAAAATTTGAGGAATATCAAATCACTCAAGTACCAAGAGAAGAGAATGCAGATACATATTTACTTGATAAGCTTGCCTTGGCATCAAGCTCAGAGCTTACACGAAGTGTGCCTTTTGAAATACTCAAGGAACCAAGTTACAAGAAGGAGGAACATACAGTTAACCAGGTGGATGACAAGCCCGGGTGGATGAATCCAATAATCGAGTACCTGACAGAAAGAATCCTGCCTGAAGATAAGCTTGAGGCTCAACGTTTAAGGTATAAAGCCCTATATTATACCTTGATAGATGGTGTGTTATATAAGAGAGGTTTTTCCCTCCCTTACTTGAAATGCCTGGATGCAACTGAAGCTGATTATGTCCTGAGAGAGGTACATGAGGGGATTTATGGCAATCATTCCGGGAGCCAATTGCTTGCTCACAAAATAATCCATCAGGGATATTATTGGCCCACGATGAAGAAGGATGCACAAGTTCATGCACGGAAATGCGATTTCTGCCAGAGGTTTGCCAGTGTGCCAAGGAAGTCCTCTAAACAGCTCACCTCGATCACCAGCCCCTGGTCGTTTGCCCAGTGGGAAGTCGACCTTATTGGCCCCCTGCCAACATGCAGAGGCCAGACAAAGTATGCTATAATCGCGATTGATTACTTCACCAAGTGGGTGGAGGCTGATCCATTATCTACGATAACTGAAGCCAAGACCTCAAATTTCATATGGAGATCTATTGTGTCTAGGTTAGGCATACCACGTACCATTGTAACAGACAATGGCATGCAGTTTGATAATCTGAATTACAAGGATATGTGCTTGAATCTGGGAATTAGGGCAGCTTTTTTAGCCCCATTCCATCTGCAAGCGAATGGACAAGTTGAGGCTGCCAACAAGGTAATCAAGAACAACCTGAAAGCTAAGCTGGATGTACACAAAGGGGCTTGGGTGGATGAACTCCCAAAATTTCTATGGGCATATTGAACCACACCTAAGACGAGAACTGGTGAGACCCCTTTCTCTCTAGTGTTCGGGGCTGAAGCAGTGATACCGATGGAAATTGGAGAGCCAAGCCCTAGAGTTAGGCAGTTCAACCTCGACAAAAACGATGAGCAGATACGTTTGAGCCTTGATTTGATTGAAGAAAATAGGGATATGGCGCAGATAAAAGCGACGGCATACAAACAGAGATCAACAAGGTACTACAATTTCAGGGTGACGCAAAGATCTTTCAGGCAGGGAGACTTGGTCCTGAGGAAAATAATGCTCAACACTAAGGAGCATAGGTCAGGAACTCTCGGACCTACCTAGGAAGGTCCATATGAAGTAATTGAAGTGTTACGCCCAGGCACATACAAGCTAGAAGGATTAGATGGAAAGAAGTTGTCTCACCCGTGGACTGTAGAGCATCTAAGGATTTACTATCAATAGATCTATGTAAAGACGTTAGGCATTTGTAAAACACTTTTATTTTTCAATAAAGCAAATGCTCATTCAGAAACAAAATGCCTCGCCGCTTAAAACCCTAAGAGCCTCCTATTATTTGCTCAATGGACCTGACTCGAATTTAAGCCGGTAGCTGAAATCAGGCCCAGATTTCGAATGATCCTGAGTCTCTTATTATTTGTTCAACGGGCCTGACTCGAATTTTAACCGGTAGCTGAAGTCATGCCCAAGTTCCGAAAGAACCTGATTTTCTTATTTTCCGCACAACGGGCCTGACTCGAATTTCAGTCGGTAGCTGAAGTCAGGCCTAGGTTCTGAATGAACCTGAGTCTTTTATTATATGCTCAACGGGCATGACTCGACTTTCAGCCGGTAGCTGAAGTCAGGCCCATGTTCCGAATGAACTTGAGTCTCTTATTATCTGCTCAACGGGCCTGACTCGAATTTCAGCCAGTAGCTGAAGTCAAGCCCAGGTTCCGAATGAACCTGATTTTCTTATTATATGCTCAACGGGCCTGACTCAAATTTCAGCCGGTAGCTGAAGTCAGGCCTAGGTTCCGAATGAGCTTGAGTCTTTTATTATCTGCTCAACGGGTCTGACTTGAATTTCAGCCCGTAGCTAAAGTCAGGCTCAGGTTTCGAATGAACCCGAGCTTCTTGTCATTCACTTAGTGAACCTGACTCGAACTTCAACCGATAGCTGGAGAAGTCAGGCCCAGGTTCCTTCATGAGTCAAAGTCAAGCAACAAAAAACTCTCCCCTATCCGGAAAGAACAAACCAGAGTTCAGGAGGGACAGCAGTGGGAATATCAAGTGATCAATATTACACTATGAAAGAATAAGTTAAGTTCTAAATTAAATTTTCTTCAAAACATAAAACATAAATTGTCTTACAAAAAAAAAAGCAATTGAAGGAAAAGAAATATGGTTGGAGCCTAGGAAGGGGGAGTGTTAGGTGCTGAAGCAATGATGCCGGAGTCAACCTCCTCAGTGGGTGCCGGAGTTGGAGAACTGGAAAGGCGGAGGTTGTGGCCAGAATCAAGGACCTCTAGGCCCTCGAGTGCTAGCCCACCAGAAGGAGGACCTACTTGGCCAGGGGACTGGGACCCAGGCAGAGGATCAAAAGGGGCTAGAAGGTCCTGAGGCGAGGCTGGCACAATCCCCAAGGACTTCTCCAGCAGAGAGAGGTCCATGCCGGGGAAGCAGACCAGGGCTTCCTTAATTGCAGCTTCCATCCTTGCGTCAAATTGCTCATCAGCCTGTGTCACCAGGGTCTGGTAAGCTGAGGAGATAGCAGCAACCTTATCCTGCTCGAGCTTAACCTCTTCCAAAGATTTTCTGAATTGGGTCTCAAGCTCCTGGTGAGCACAGATCCTGTTCTTCAGCTCCTCATTTTTCCTCTGGAGCTCCATCTTCTTCCTAGACAGCACGAACTCGAGCTCAGCCATGCGCTGTTTGCCCCCCTTCAATTTCCTTTCCACATATTTGAGGCGATACAAGGACATGTCGGTCACCTGGAGCTCAATCTCCACCAGCTCATGGACCTTGGAAACTGAGAAGAATGCCTGCAGGAAACGACAATTATCAGGGCTTAACATGATATAAGATAAAGGGAAAAAAGGATATACTTGGACAATAACTCACAGAAGCCATCTGACACGATGCCTCCTCAGCCAGGGAGGAAATAGGGGTGTTGCTGAGTCGGTTGTCCTCATGGGAGGAACTTCCCGAAGAAGAATAGCCAGTGGGCCCACTAGTTAGGAGGGGAGGCGCGCCATTTCATCTTCAGCCATTCCCATGGCAGGTTCCTTGCCCTTCGAGGCATGAATGACCCATTTCCCTTTGGAGGAAAGCTCTTCTCCAGATCGAGATTGTGATCTGGAGGCAGGTTCCTTCCCTTTCAGGGAAGCTAGCTTCAAGGCAGATGCGGAGCCACGAGGAGTAGAACCGTGTGTCAGCTTCGTTGACTTCAGAATCTCACTAAGGTCCCTTTGAGAATTGCTTCTCCTTGCTTGACCACTCATGGCTTCAAAAAACCAGGAAACGTTAGTTAGAAACATCACAAGATAAAGTATGCAAACAGGAAGATCACCCTTAATTTATACCCAAGGATAATCTCTCCTTAGACAAAATAGATTTGTAGTCCCTCTACGTGAGACTCAAACCCAGGATGGCATCCACCATAGTACAACTGGCTTGACCAAGAAGAGGGGGGATGAACTTCATCAATGACTTCGACCCCCAAAGCACTGAGGCACAGACACCTCGTACCTAGTTCCCTGGGATCCAGCCTCCCAACAACCACCAATAAAGAACCAGTCATTCTGCCATCCAGTGATTTCAGGTAGGAATTGGATGAATTTCCTGCTAGGGAACCAGTCTAATCTCGAAGAGGGCCTGAATCTCTGAGGGGGTATGGTCTGATTGAAAATGTTCCCTCTATAGCACGAAAGAGCAGAATATGGACCTGCAGATGTTAGGTCCTAATTGGAGGGGGGCTAGATTAATTTCGGTGAGGAGCCTCCGAACAAAGGGGGCTAAAGGAAGTCTGAGCCCACAATCAAAGAACCAACTACTTAAGGCTACCTCTACGGGAGGGGGGAGCTGGCAAACTCCTCTGCGTTTGGAAGCCTAGCAGTCACACCTTCAGGCAGAGGGAACCTTTCCTACAAATTTGCAATCCCTATATGTGCCCTTAGAACTGGTTTGTTCCCTTGCAGTCCTAGTGGCTCTAGTGGCCCTGGTGGCCTTAGCAGCAGGGACCAGAGACCCTGAGGGACGCGTTATATCAACAGCCACTAAGGGTTCGGCCACTTCTGGCTCAGTCTCCTCTAAGTCAGAAATCTCCACAAACACAAGGTCAGAGCTTGTGGGAGAGAACATGCCTGCAAGTCGCCTGGATTTTCTTCTTGTAAAGGGCAGAGGCTTAAGCTTCTGGATGGGCCTAGGCTGGGGGTTGGGGGAATATTGAAAACTGATAGGAACACCGGGCAATTGTAGCAGCGGTTCACTGCTGCTACTAGTAGAAGTGTCCGACATCTGAAAATAACAAGAAGGATTGTCAGGCAGGCAGGAAAACTTCCATACTATAAATAATGCAGACACCTAATCATCAGGCTATACAAGACTAGGACAAAAGGACCTGATCCCTTAGGGCTTACAAGGAAAGAATGAGAAAGTACACAATCATCCATCAAGGGAGGAAATAGGCTTACCTTTGAATTTGGAAGAAAGAGTCTCTGTGTGGCAGAAGTCTTTGGCACGACAGGTCTCCGACAAAGCTAAGCCATGAAAACAAAAGAGAAAGCTTAGAATGGGTTAAAAAAAATGAAGAAAGAAGAGAAGCAAGCACAAACCCTTACCTGAGAAGCACCAGACCGAAGGGTGAAGCAGAGGAAGACGAAGATCAATGAAAGATGATTAGAAGAATCCCAGAAAAATGGTGAGAATCAATGAACGTGAACTCAAAAACTCGGTCTGAAGAGGCCAAAACGAGAGGAAATTGAGATTTTGGGGTTAGGTTAGGAAGTGAGAAAAGAGTGCTTACCCAAGTTCCAGTGTAGAAGGAGGTGAGGCGGCGAGGGTCACGACCACTTTCTCTCTCCCACGCTTACGGTTATGGGTAGCGCAAAAAGCAGCTGACACCGTATCAACATGCCCTAACAGTCGGATCAAAATAGACGGACTGGATAGATCAGGCAGTTAATGGTAGCAGACCTATTTTGTAAAAAAAGAAAAGAGTGGGCCTTCGAAACTCGCTCCAAGTCAACACCCAGGTAGGGCAAAGGCAGGAGCTAAAGTTTCAAATAGGTTGAGAAGGCTCAGGCAGGTTTTCTGCCCCACAAAAGTGAAGACCACCCCGATTGAAAATCGGGCTAGTCTTGGGGGCTAATATTATGAGGATTTTTGGGATATGGGTCAGAGAACCTCCAAGGCCTCTCTAATGCCCACAAAGGTCAATGTGAACGAGGCTCACTAGTCAAGAACAGGTGAAGCCTGGCCCGTCAGGCAGGGCCGAAAGCAATCTCAGGCACAACATGGTCTTGGACGATGGAGTAAGTAAGCCCTATTGACCTTCAGTTCTTAGCTTAAATACTTACTTTATTCTCCGATTCTAGGTGTCACAATCACAGCCGTTGAAATGAGGTACTTAAGGTAAGGTTAGTTGAGTGGGAAGGGGACAGTTTTTCTGGAGATTTGAACCCTAAACACTCCCTAAAAATCCTATACTAGTCGCCATCATCATCTTTGACAGGTTTCAGGAGGGCCCCTCAGCGCAGAACTCTAGGTAGGCTGCGCAGTAGGATACTTGAGGGAAACCTTAAGGAGGTTTCTGTGAATAGTCTCGTAACTGACTTAGGCATCGGAGTGGAAATGCCGGTGACATCACAGGCCCCCAGTTTGACGCCATTGTCTTATCTCGCAAGAGTCAGGGACGAAATCCAAGATTCAGCCAGGGAAGCATTGTTTGGCATTAAAGTGACGAATATCAGACAACAACAATTTTTTTTTTTTAGTTGTGCTGCTCGGGTCATTGGAAGGTAATTTTAGCTTTCCCTATTTCTATTTTGTCATGGATTGAATTTGTAGTTGGATAGTTCTGTTTTTTGGTTTTGAAATTTGATAAGATTTTTTTCTTTTATGTATGGTTTAACTTTGTTATTCTTGACAAATGAGAATTGAAAGAGGCATTGAATTGAGTTTTGATCTAAGAAGGGGACTAGATTTTTGTTTTTATTTTTTTTATTTAGTTTTGAATTTTAGATTGTGTCATATACATATGATGTGATCTAAATGAAAATAAAAATGCTGTGCGGTAGTGTGGTTATAAAGATGTGAAAGGAAATGGAAGGACCATGATTTTTTATTTTTTGGTAATTAAATGGAAATGTTATGATGGACAACAAATTTTCTTTACTATGAAATTTTATTTGGTGAATAGCTCTATTAAAGAAATTAGATTACCCATATAATAGAGAATAGCTAACTTTCCGAGTTATGCTATGGATATTAATTTTTTTTTCTTAGTTTTTAATGCTTTTATTTTATAACCAATTTTTGGGTTTTAATTTAAGATAGTTAATTTTAAAAAAAAAATTAAGACAAACATAAAAACTAAACCAAAAAAATTAAGGATATACATTTTTTTATTATTTTATTAATTCCAAAATTTTAAAATAAGTTAAAATCTTATTCATAATTTTTTTAATCAGAAAATATATTTATAAAATTTCAATGAGCGCTTCTTCTTTTTCTTCTTTTTTTTTTTTGTTTTTCAAATATATGAAACATAGAGTACCTCTGATCTGAATTAGACCTAAAAATTAAGAGGTATCAGTGAAATTTTGCAAATATATTAACTATGTTCTACACCAACTATGAAACAATGTCAAATAATAAAAATTTAATAATAACATATGATATTTCTGAAATATTTTAAATTATAAAGTCTACTGTAAAATATAAAAGTAAACTATAAAAAATTTAAATGATAATTTATTTATTTATTAATTAAATATTATATAAATTCAATCCTTCGTAATCATATACAACTTCATATAAAATAAAATAAAACATATAAAATTTATAATTTTTTTTATTAATATCCGCTTATCGATAGTCTATTTTACAACATCGCCCCTGTATAAATTTTTGATTAAAAGTTAGCTAGGCGATTGGACAGGATGGTGCTCACCAAATTTCTCTCACAGTTTACTTTTTCTCAGCGGTCAAACCTTTTCCTCCCGATAAACGTGGAATTGCTTTAGGTTTTCTTTAATTGGATTGCCTAATAATTTAGAGGCCGGTGTTTTAAATCCCTATTTTCAACGTTTTTCATTTTGACTCCATCCCATTATTGTTAACCACTGTTAGATTGCTTTGACTCATGACGACTTTTTTCTTTCATTCCTTTCCTCCTTATATAACCCCTCTACCATTCACCAAAAAAAAATATATATATAACCCCTCTACCTTCTCATTTTCATCTCACAAGTCACAACTAATTTATTTCTCTTTCTCTCATACAAACAAAAATCTTTTATACAAACAAAAAAAAAAAACATTTTCTTTGCTATCTCTCTTCTTTCTCCACACAAAGGAAAAGAAGAGAGAAAAAAAAAAAATCCACCATCCGAAAATCTAACCGCAAATAACTTTGGTTCATTTGTTTGTGTTTTTTATCATTATCAATGGCAACGAAGGGATTCAGAAACTTGCTGTTTTTTGAGGTGGCTCCGGCTCCCATCATTTTCCCATATAAGCCTTCCAATTCTCCGGGTTTGGAGACGATCACCGAAGAGGAAGCCGAAGGATACGATGAGGACTGAGAGATCATATATTCTTGGTTGGTTTTTTTGAGATCTGGATCTTCGGAGGTTTCCAGAATTGGATATATATATATATATAGAAGCTACTGTTTGCATGTTATTGTGCAAAGATAGTGTATTGCAAATGTATTTTAGTTATTTTATTTCAATGAAATTTGGCAAAGAAATCCTTTTAGACTAGTGGGTTTGCAATGTTGCCTTTGAATACTAGAATGTGTTTTTTTTGGTAAATAATACTAGAATGTTTGTGGCGTGACAATATGATTATAATTACCAATCATCAAGGCGATTTAGACAGTCCATTTTGTGGCACGAATGTGACTCCTCAGCTAAATAGAAAAAAAGAAAAAGTAAAAAAGAAGAAGGAATAATTACAATTTAATCACCTTCATTATGTTCCTTTTTACGTTTTGCCCTCTCTGCTAATAAACCGCTCACGTCGATCGGTCTTGGATTATTATTTTTCTGTTTATTAATTAACATAAAATCATGCAATTTTCTAGGTTTTACTAATGAAATTAAGCATATGCAACTCATGTAGCTTAATTTGTTAATTAGAAATTATTTTATATATAAAAAGTATTTTATTTTATATTGCCTAGTGGGACTTGACTCCAGTGAAACCCATGAGGGGTCTCCACAATGAAATCCCTGTTGAAATGCAACCGGTTCTCAAAAATTTCGGTCAAAGTTTTTGAAAAAAAAATTAATTTGATCATTTACGAATTTACCCCATTTTATAATGAATACCATATTATACCTTTTCAATATTTGCTCTAAATTGAAAATCTAAAATTTCCCATTTCTTCTTCCTCCCTATATTCTCCTCCCTCCACCCCTTCTCATTTATTCTTCCTTCTGATATTCTCCTCCCTCCGCTCCTCCCCGTTCTTCTTCCTCCCTCCTCATCCGTGATGTTCTTTCCCGCTTCCAAAAGGAACGTCGTCGTTTCTCCTCCCCACATAAGCATGAGCTTGCTCCTAAAGGTCACTGTTCCTCTGCCAGTGTAGAACAAATAGCAAGGTTGGTCCTAAAGTCCCGTTTCACTAAGGTAATTTCTCCTCCTTCCGCATCCGTAATTTTTAGTATTTTTTTTGCAATGATTTCTTCAAAATCAGGAACCAATGGGGTTATTGAGATTTTCAATACCAGAAAGTCTTCAGTGAGTTAAAGAATATTGGGTGTTGTTATTTACTTGTTGAAAACTAATTGGATATTTGAAAATTTTGTTAGATTTTCATTATTTTGAAATTTCAGGTAGATTTTTCTTATTTTCAAAACTACCGGAAAGTCTTAGGTATATTTTTCTTATTTTGATTTTTTTTGTGTGGATAAAAATACATTTCTGGATGTTGTTATTTACTTGTTGAAAACTAATTGGATGTTTGAAAATTTTGTATAGTTATGCTTCTCAGTTACTAAATTATGTAGATTTTTCTTTTATTGAAAATTAATTAGTGGGTAACAATCTCAATTTATTGTGTGTTGAAATTAAACAAATTGGTTTTTGCTTTTTAGTGTTGTTGTTTACTTGTTGAAAACTAATTGGATTTAAGAAAATTCAATACGGTTGTGCTTGTCAATTACTAAAGTATGTTGGAGTAGACATAAGCTCTCCCACTTTAGCCACATCAATAACTAATCCCACACTAGCTTTTGCCTTCATTATTACTATAATTTCAAGGTGGATATATATAATCATTTATTTAGTAGTTAGTCTGTTCAATTTTCTATGTTTCCCCTGTTTGAAAATATCAAAATTTTGAGGAAAACAGATCGTGAGTTGGTATTTAGTTGTTAGGTTTTGAGTTGTGGATTAATAGCCATTGTAATAAAAAATGGCCTAAATAGATAAGAGATATCTAATGGAAAAATCTTCAAAACTCATTGGTATCGCCATCGAGAAGTTGTTGGGCCTACTGGATGACGGGAGAGCCATTGAGAATTCCGAAGGCAATTCTGCGTTGGATAAGCTGAATGCCAAATACAAGTTGGGTCACGAACGCATTCCCATTGTTGCCCTGCACCGGGTATTGGCTAACAAAGAGGCAACTGAGGATGACTTCAGAGTGATCTTCACTCTGTTTTTCATGGGAAAGATCTTGAGTCCCACCTCTTCTGTCTACATATCCGCTAAAGACATGAGTCGAGTGCATAGTGCTAACAATATTAGAGGAAAAAAATGGGCGACTTGGACTTTCAATTGTTTGTCTACAGGGATTCAAAAGTACAAGATACAGTACATTTTTGGTTGTTTACTGGTCCTTCAGGTAATAAGATCATGCAATACACATCTTCCATCATTCAAAGTTGCCTTTTGTGAAAAAAATGCTCTAGCTTGCTTACTTCATTTCATTGGCTTGGTAGTTGTTTTACATGGACATCGGACTGATAGGAAAACAGATAGTTCCACGAACATTGCTGGCAGTCTGTGCTTGGGGTGAAACAGAGACAAAGAAATTCAGGAAGTTGCATAAATCGTTGCTGAAAAATGCTGACGCTCAGGTAAATTGATGCCTTGTAACCTCAATATTGCTAAAATGTTTCTTGGCTCATCATGTATTCATATTTATGCTTTGAGTTTCCACCACTTCCATATTTTTTGTAGTGTCAGAAGAAGCAGAACACGATGGAGGCTAGTCTTCCCGGCCATAAACAATTGACGTAACGGTCAATATTCCATCGCATTGCCAATCTACCACTAACGTTTCTTACAAAATCATTACGCTAACCCAGAAGGTGGTAGCAATGAGCGAGGAGTTGGCTTGCTTCAAAAAAGAGGTAAGTAATGAGCTTGCAACCATGCACGGTGCTGTTTAGAACGATATAGAGGCATTAGCTCAGTCTGTTGCTGCATTAAAGGAATCCTTAATAAAGGACACTCCAATGGGAGAAGCTAGAGGCAAAGCAGATGCATCCCACAGTGAAGGTCCTTCTGATTTGAAGGCATGGTCTCCCCCTTGTCTCCCCAAGCAGACTCCCCTACCTAACGATTGTACTCCTCAGGCCATACAAGCCATCTCAATTGAATCAGAAGACCACAAGAATGCAAAGGTGGTTGATTTGGTTCCAATGATTCTTTGTCATTTGGAGACCAATATGGGCAATTTGGCCGCAATTTGAGTGCTCTAGATTCTTGCCTCGCCCGCACTAATGTATGTCATTTCTCTGTCACCTCTTTCAATTTAGTGTACTTGTGGAGTTGTATGTGTAAGTTGAGTGCATAATCTAGGGCAGTTTTTTATTGTATAGCGTGCCCTTAGTGAGGGGCACATTATCAAGGCTGGCCCATTTAATGTTCGTAGTGATCTTCCAGTCTTGTGCATAAATGTGCTACAGTACTGTTTTGATAAAAGTCTCGACGAAAGGTATGCTCTATTCGTGATTAGTTTTCTAATAGTGCACTTAATATTTTCTTTCTGGGGTTCAGTTTGCAGCCGGTTTTCCATCCTTACACTTATTTTTAGGTTGTATTTGTGTTTTGCAGCGAGATTCTTGTTCAGACGGAGTATTCATTTAACACCCAAGCTGATATCCTATGTTTAGGGCCTGAAGAATGTTTCAAAACCACTATACGTATTTTATATAGGAGTATTTCATTAGCACAATTGAAAAACATTGTCTAACTGTTGATCTAACTGTGGAAGCTTTCACATTTCATGAAAGAGCCAAGCACGGTGCCAAAGAAACCCATCAGTGGTTTCTAACCCCTGCTTTTCAAGTATCCAACATTTTTAATACCTTCAAACTGATGGTTTTGATTATCTTAATATTTTTGTGTGTTTCAACTTCTTCAGCAAAAGGTACAATTCAACAAATGCAATCGCGATGATACTCTAACATTCGCAGACCATTAGAAATTCTTTGACAAATATTGTGGGAAGCTTGAATTTTGTGAAAAGGTTCGTACAACCCCATTTAGATGCACGCAATTTGAAGTTGACATATAATTGTGTTCTAATTCACTTTCGTTTAAAAAAGTAAATGGTTTATTGATTTCAACTATCTGTACCCATGACATTGGTGTTTTCTTGAACTTTTGTCATTTTCAGATTTACATCCCTATCAATGACAAAAATTTCCACTGGTTCCTAATCATTGTTTTCTTGAAAGACAAATGTTATAAGATATGGGATTCCTTTGCGAGTGAGATGTCCAAATGCAGGCCCGGGAATGCAGCGTATCTGATTGTAAGTTAAACTTGTTGCTGGCGTTTTGCGCTTTTACCGTATTGGAAAAATCCGTTGTTACTTTTGGTTCTTGTATGTGATTTATTCAATAATTCAACGTCATAAATCTGTGATGTAGCTTAATCATTTTAAAACTATTGATGAAATTACATAATTCATTTAGCAATGTATGCAATGTAGTTCGTATTGTTATATTATTATTATTTTCCCTGTTATTGAACCTGGCAACGCCAATATGTTTTTGTCATTTTTACCATACTTTTGGTTTGTGTGGGAATTTAGTTGAAGAAACTAGATATTATCCTGGCTGAAGAAGTCTTTAGAGTGTACCGACGTGAAAGATTTTTTCAATCATTCGCCATATGTAAACTGGACAACGTTTGCACTCAATTTAACTCGTTCGATTGCGGTCTTTACGTTGTCAAGAATATGGAGTCATTTTATTTTGGGTTATCATTGGTAAGCTATCGACCACCGGATCTTTTTAAAGGACAATTCAGTTTCGGTTATAATGTTTTGTCTGACTAATCTTTATCGCATGCAGTTTGTCTCCCAGCATGAACGGTGCTAGACAGCTTTGGATCTAATTTATGAGAACCACAATTTGAAGCTTGGGCAATTGATCCAAACAGTGCAAAGGCATTTCTCATATTCAAAAGGCTACCCTGATACATTGCATCCACGCGATAGGAAGGCACCGGTTAAGAGGCGAGGAAAATCGAAACAAAAAAAATTTTAGGACCTTTAGTACATGAAAGGTTTTTAACAAAAATGTGTATATATAGGCTTATAAAAACAATCACCATATTTTGTTTTTTGGTTTTTTCAAGCAAGTGGAAAATTTGCTTGTTAGTGAAATCAGCATGTTCCTTGTTCTATCTATTATTAGGTAATTACATATTTGTGTTTGGATATGTTTGAATGTGAAAAATTTTAGTCTTTAGGGTTTCCATGTGCATCAATATGGTATAAGGTGTGCGAATATAGATATATATATATATATATATATGCTTTAATTTGTAGGTTTCCATCAGTTTTCATGTCATTTACTATTTGTCACAAATTTGAACTCTAAAATTGGTTAACTTTGTAGTTGTCCTCCTAAAATAAAACATAGGATATGGTGTTCATTTGGAGCAATAATTTTTGCTTCTTTTTTTATATATTGGTAAAGGAAATTTGCAACTTGAAGCAATATATTCCGTAATTGGTGGTGGTGTAGAGTGTTAGGATTGATTATGCATAATGTCTTAATAGAAAGAGATAAGAATTAGCATGCCAAATTCTGTCAATCTGAACAATTCAAACCAAAAGAAATAAGACTTGTGAATGCCAAACAAATTTGATGACATTAAAATTTAAACATGAATAAAAAATGCCAATTCATCAAGGTGGAGCAGGTGCCTGCCCCGGTGCCTGTCTGACTGCCTGGGGGCCTCTGCCCCTGATGACCTACAAACATAAAAAAAAAAATTGTTTATCTAGGTGCGTGCCACCGCACCTGGCTTAAGGCCGGGGGGATTTTTCCCCTCATGCGGACCAGAACCAATCACCCCCTATTGCACCTGGATTATGGCCTGGGAGCCGCTGCCCTTGATGGCCGAAAAACATGAAATCCATAATTCGTTCGAAATTAAACAGAGCAATCTACATATGCAAATCTAGACCTAAATCCACAATTATAAAAAAACTGCTAAATTTTAAATTCTCATAATGTGCTAACCGAGGCGCCATGCGAATATTTGTACACGCATCCTTTAATAACACAAACAAAAAAAAATACCAATTCATGTACATTCCCATTTTTCCTAAACTTGTTGAAAATTTTGACATGAATGGGCCACTTCGTGACCTCGGTGGTTGCCAATGTGGTACAACTGCATACCTAAAAATGTTCAAATATTGGCCTATATTTTTTTTAATAGTTCTGACCTTTGATTATTAAGTAGATAATTCTAGGTAAGCAATACAGATTCTATATATTCAAGTAATTGTACATGCATGATCACTTGAGCCTGGATTCTGTGCTTATCTGATTGTAAGTTAAACTTGTTATGCAAATCAGTGAGCTAGAATCCAACATGTTCAAATCCACCAGACTGGTCAACGATGTAGGTCATTATTTTACTTGTGCCAATTCTGACACTGTGCATAATATTAGCTTGGGTCAAACAAGCTCCATCAACAAAACTATTAGAACAAAGGCAGTGTGTCTCGTGCATCACTAGTAGATGATTGGAATGTTCTGTCACAAATTTAGATACATTCCATTTACCGGTCGCACAATTCCTAACCACGCTGATTGTAGCCTTGCATCCTTCTCGAGCTATTGCCTTTGCTTCACGATTTCGGTTAGAGTTGTCTGACCAAATTGACCTTCTATACCCCTGTTTTGCACAAACCCATACACATTTTTGTATCTCACCATTGGTATACTTCTTCATGTGGGATCTACGTATACCAAAACCAACTATGTTCAAGTATGTTTTATAGAAATTGGTTGCTTGTTCAAGATTAGTAAACTTTGAGCCAATCATATCGTTGGTAGTCAATGACATATATAGTTTCCCATTTGTATACATTTTATCTGATGCAGTTGTATTGTAGTGAGTCGAATATGAACTGTCCTAGAAGTCAACCATTTAACCTAAAACATTTCACCGTCCATTAAATTCTCAGTTATGAAAATCACATATTGCTGTGTCATTTTTTTCACAACAGTCGTTAAGTTAATTTTGGCATATAAATTATAATTGGTCGTTATAGACCAAACACAATTATCTGTCCAAATTAGTTTCATACATGACCAAATACAATTAAGCATAGATGACAAATATTTGATGAGAATAGAAAAAAATGCAAATGAGGGGAAACCATTGATAAAAAATAGTGCGGTTACAGTTGAATGAAATTTAAATTGGTGACATTCAAAATTTTTGTGATGAAGAAATGCGTGGGCCTAATTTTTTAGTTTCAACTTGGTGAAATTCAAATTTTTGCGTTCAAAATTGGTCAAATTGTTTTCAAAAGGTAGGCCGAAATGTTCGAATATCAAAATTGGTCAAATTCTTATTATCTATTGGCGGAATATTTGAATTTCAAAAGTTGTCAAATTCTTAACATCCAGCTGGCCAAAATGTAGGTTTATATTGTGAATATATGACCATTACTACCCACGTGCCAAAAGGAAGCACCACCTTGTTGGCAGTGGGGCATTCCTCACAATCTCTATATCACTATATTCTATTTCTACATTATGGACTTCAATTTCTTTCTATATATATTAATTGCTGTTTTCTTATTTTGATCTTTATAATTTTGAGATTTAGGACCCATCTATCTCCCCCTATTACAATCTATGTATTCTATTTCTACCCAGTGTTCCTAGTGCTTTGCTCTAATTGCATTCTGGTTTTGGTGTTTAATTATTTTTATTCAAAATATTAATATTTCTGATTCAGGGCATCCATTCGTTTGTGAATCTGACCAAATAGGCAATTTATTTTTTCAGTTCTCGTGGATAATTTTTTTTTTCCTCTTAATGGTATTTCCTCAACTTATGTGCCTTTGCTTAAGTTAAAAAATTTAATAGAATGGTTTGCCTGAAATTTTTGAAAATAGGGTTTCCAAAAAATAAAATCGACTGGGAAGATTTTCATACTTTTGACCAAATAACTCCTACATGCTTATTATTTAGAAAAAGTTGTTGTTCAAATGTTTGGTGTCAATGTCTGAAACAGGTTGTTTATTTACCTGGATAAATGTTGAGCCGATTCTTCGAACTTTGACTCTGTATCTAAACCAACTATATCGTTGTTAAAAACAGAACAAATGCAGACTTTCAGATAATAACAAGTACATCTGTTTGGTTCAATCTGGCAAATTCGTCAAATGTAACAGGTTCAGGTACAGTAGAGAACATAAAGCATAAATTTAATGTTGCATTTATTTGATAGAGGAGGTAGGTTGAAATGTATTATGGTAGTTTGAATTTAATTGGCCCCTGTTGCATTTATTTTGTTTGGACTTTATGTCTTAATTGAGGGACGTGGTAGGTTGTTTTTAGAGGACAATTCTGAAAATGTTCAATCTCCTTCGTTTGAAAATAAAGTATATAAAAGCTTAAACCAAATACATGTTTTATTAACAATATTGATTTTCCCTGGCAGTGAATATAGTTGGTACAAGAGTGTACATTGTTTTTAGAGGACGAAAACAAAGAATATTACATTCATGGCCTATGTGTCATCAACAAGTTAATGGATGGAAAAGGAACATGTACAAGTTTTATTCGTCTCTGGAAGAAGCTAAGAGAGAGTACGTCAAATACATGCAACAACGCGATTCAGCAGATGATAAAACCAAACCTGAAGTATGGCATGATGATTTCAAGTTTCCCCACGAAACATTGGATGTATGGAAGATTTTTGTTAGTTGTTGCACAATTGTAGCAATAGTAGTAGGTATAATGTGCTACAATGGATGATCTTTGTAAATGCAAAAATGTTATGTAGTGGCAAACAGAAACATATTGTTTCTTAGTAATGGTTTGAAATGAACATTACATTCGCAGTGTGTTAAGGAAGCACATATGACAAATTTTAAAAAAACTACCAAAACGGGAACAGGAGCCTACCATGGCGCCTAGCGTTGGGCCTGGAGGCCTCTGCCTCCAATGCCCTAAAAAATCAGAAAAAAAAATTATAAATAACAATTATGAAATCCCGACCAGGCCCCTGACCCCCGTGGGCACAATTGGGAAAAAAAATAAAAAACAAGACTAGGCGCCTGGCTTAAGGCCTGGATGCGTCTGCCCCCATAAGCCAAACCATTAGAAATAAAAAATGCCAATAACAACCAAGGTTCGCTGATTTGGGCGGACTAGGTGCTTGACATGGCACCTGGATTTGGGCCTGGGGGCCTCTGCCTCCCATGCGCAGGAAAAAAAAATGTCATATGGTGTTTTAAACTACCCAAACCTGTTTACCCACCCAAAACCACCCTTCAACCCCCGGTCATTAAACTACCAAAGCAAGCCAAATTTCAGCCCACCTGAAACAGCCCTAGTTTTTCATTTGCATTTTAGCCGTCGCCCTTCCCCTTTCCCAAACTCCACCACTCGAATACCTGATGGCTGAAAGATCAGAGACCCCAGACTTGTGACTGCAACTGTAGCCCATCCTTGAAGCGTTGAAGGCCGCCGAAACTTCATCCCGCAGCCCACTCACCCCCATATTGTGGTTCGATAACTTTATCTGGCAGCCCACTCAACGGGGCACCTAGGATGGTTTGCCTCAAATTGGTCTAAATTCATTACGAGTTTGAGAGGTGAGTTTGGTGGCTATGAGATTCAAATTTCATCCAGGAATATTAGAAATGGGTGTATACATATATTTCTTATGTGCTAATAGGGTGAATATTCTTGTTGGCAGTGTATGTTGCTTCGAGAGGGAGATAAATAGAAGATTCTTTGGCTCCTGATCTTTTCATTTTTGTTGTTCATGGATTTTTTTTGTTATGCGTACTTGGTTTTTTGTGCTTTTCAAATAGTTATTTTTTTCATGTTCTTTAAAATTCTTAGAAACTGTAACAAGATAAGCTTGACGTTTCCACTAATAATGAAGAGTAGAAGAACTTATTAATTGTAAGAACAAAAACTAACCAATTAAGAAAGCTAAATATTGGTGATGGAAAACACTTAATTTAGATTGTTGGAAATTGATTATGCCTACAAAGGCTTCTATATTTCTGATCATTTACTTATAATATTTATGCTAAACGGCTTCTCTGTTCTTCGTATTTGGAAATTGATTATGCATTCGAATGCTTAAGTATGGTTATTGAGAATATCCTCAACATTGGTTTCTCCTAAAAATGTTATGTTTGACTGCAGTGTTTGAGCTACAATGTATAAAGAAAGATTGGTGTGATTTAATTGTGCTACCAGAGGGGATTAAGTGTGGGCAATCACTGTACCCATTGTGAGTCATGGGTCAAACTGTAAAACCTCGTGGTGATGCTCAAAAATTCAATTTCAATGCCGGTACCACTCGTACGGGTGCAACATCTAGACCTAAATCCCAGCCTTCCGATCCATCTTCATCTCGGGGATCTTGATGGCAAGTAGATGAGAAGGAAATGCATGTTGCTGAATCCGAAGCATCGCGCTTCACTTCTCGCGCTAATGCTAAGTGGTGTGAACAAAGGAAACGTAATTCCCTTGTTGTTGAAAATCATGTCAGTGTCGCGATTGATTCTCTTCTAAATTTGACCGATGCTTTTCATTCAGTAGGGTGGGTGGCGTACTTCAATTACCGAAGGCTTACGATCCTCAGTTGGTATTAGAGTTTTACGCTAACATAGAAGGCAAAGACAACGCTAGCGGTGAAACGGTTACTTCTTATGTAAAGGGTCGATGGATTCATCTAACTCATCCACTTGTTGCTTCTATTTTTAGGGTCAGTGATGAGGTCCCGATTTTGTAATAGTTAAGGATCATGTTAAAGCTAATCCCCATTTCGACCTACAGGAAGTTACCACCCATTTGTCTTACACGCCAACTCCACGGGCACCAAAACAATGTAAATCATTCTACGATACGGTAAATGGCACTGCTAGTTTGACAATTCGTCAGCAGGAATTAGTTCACTTGTATAGTGCCAATGTTATTCCTCGAGCAAGCAGTTTGAATGAGTTCAAACATATGGACTTATATTTCTTGGATAAGATTCTGAATGGGCTACAAGGTGTTCACGGAGTACCTCTAGCTTTCATCATTCTCCAACAGATGTGACAAATTGTGAGAGTTCACCGGCCATACAAGTCTTTGCCTTATCCATTTACGTTGACAAAGGTTTTTGAAAATTTTCAGGTGGATTTATCTGGCGAGGATGTGAGCATGACTCGGACTGCTAATGTGATTACTGAGGCTACTTTCAACCAGCACGGGTTTGTTAAGGTGCAGGGTAGCTGGACGAACAGGAGCCGTCATTACCATGGGATTGATGAGGATTCTATGGAGATCCATGCTACATCAAAAGGTCCGACTGATGCTTTCCTATTGCTTGAGGGCTCTTCGTCTTCCGCATTCTCTGTCGAGGAGTCCTTTCAGAGCATTGAGGCCATCTATGCTAGTCTAGTTGCGGGTCAGAGTACGATGGTTGATCGGCAAGCTTTGATGGAGACTCAATTGGAGCAACAAGGCAAGCAACTGCAGTGGATTTGGGTAGTAGTGGATCCTACTACACGGCCACCTTCATAGATTAAGGGTCCTCACAGGGGCATTTTCTAACTAACTCATATACTTTTGTTACCTTTAATGTATGGTGAGAACAATGTCAATTTTAGGTGAACATGCCACCCTAACATTGGGAGTGACCAGATGAAGTGATAGGCTCACATGCAAAAAAAAGTTTTACAATTAGAAGTTGGATGCTTATTTGTTTAGAAAAATGAAAACTGTATATCTATTTTGCTACAAAGAATGCTGGCCTATGCAGTTTCTTTTCATTTGCTTACAGTGGAGAATTTGTGACTACCCGGATCTAAAAAGCTAGAGTAAGTGTGGGCGGGTGCGAGGCACTGGCAGGCTACCTTACTGGCAGAGATCGGTGTCCAATCCCATATCGCCCGGGTGTGGAAAGGGGGTCATTTGGTAATGGTTCAAATGTAAAGTAACCACTCTCTTAACAACCAAGGCCTTTTTAGAGCGTTTGGCTTCAAAGTTGGAAGAACTCTGGGATTAAGCGTGCTCCAGTGGGAGCATTCCTAGGATGGGTGACCCCCTGGGAAGTCTGACCAAAAACTCCATACCGTCTGAAATGCGGTGGCTAAATTGGAGACAATATTGGTTGGAGAGAGAGTGTGGTGTTACAAATGGTATCAGAGCATGTACCCGGCCGAAAATGTGCCAGCGAGGACACTGGGCCCCAAATGGGGGTGGATTGTGACGACCCGGATCTAAAAAGCTAGAGTAAGTGTGGGCGGGTGCGAGGCACTGGCAGGCTACCTTACTGGCAGAGATCGGTGTCCAATCCCACATCGCCCGGGTGTGGAAAGGGGGTCATGTGGTAATGGTTCAAATGTAAAGTAAGCACTTTTTTAACAACCAAGGCTTTTTCAGAGCATTTGGCTTCAGAGTTAGAAGAACTCTGGGGTTAAGCGTGCTCCAGTGGGAGCATTCTTAAAATGGGTGACCTCCTGGGAAGTCTGACCAAAAACTCCATACCGTCTGAAGTGCGGTGGCTAAATTGGAGACAATATTGGTTGGAGAGAGAGTGTGGTGTTACAGAATTAGTTTTTACTTTATCAATTGTTCAATACTTAAATATCCCATCTAAAGTTCATATTTGGTTAAACATAATTATTTTAAAAATGATAATTAAATTGTTGTGAGAATGAGTGGAACACCACCCTTGACTACTTCATTTCCTATAGAATTGGTATATGGGTAAACTAACATAGCATTGCTGATAGTTGGTAATGTAAACAATTTTGTTCAAACAATATACCATTTGAGATTTTGAATATGCAGTATAAAAAAATTACATTTGCATTTAAGTGTTTACTATAACTCAAGAATTTCAATAAATTTAACCACTATACTAAAAAATTTCAATAAAGTATAGTGCTAACGGAGTATCCATAAATAAATGTAGATGCATTTCTAAATTATAATTATTACATATTTTCTTTAAATTATTAATATTGGTCCATATTCTGTAATTTTGCTATATGACATAACTTTCGTCCATAATACGTAACTTTGTTCTAAAATATGTAACTTTGTTCCATATCATATAATTTTTTCATATTATCCATAATTTTTCCATACGGTGTAACTTGTTTCCAAAATACGTAACATTGTTCCATATCATGTAATTTTCTTCCATATCATGTAATTTTTCCATACTGTGTAACTTGTTTCTAAAATACGTAACTTTGTTCCATATCATATAATTTTTTTTATATTATCCATAATGTTTCCATACGGTGTAACTTGTTTCCAAAATATATAACTTTGTTCCATACTGTGTAACTTGTTTCCAAAAGACGTAACTTTGTTACAAAATACATAACTTTGTTCCATTATTATGTAATCTTTTTCATATCATCCATAATTTTTCCATACGGTGTAACTTTCGTCCAAAATATGTAACTTTGTTCCATATATGTAATTATTTTCCATATCATGTAATTTTTCCATACTATGTAACTTGTTTCCAAAATACGTAACTTTGTTCCATATCATGTAATTGTTTTCCATATCATGTAATTTTTCCATATTGTGTAACTTGTTTCCAAAATACGTAATTTTGTTACAAAATACGTAACTTTGTTCCATATCATATAATTATTTTTCATATTATACATAAATTTTCCATACGGTGTAACTTGTTTCCAAAATACATAACTTTGTCCCATATGATGTAATTTGTTTCCATATGATATAATTTTTCCATACTGTGTAACTTATTTCCAAAATACGTAACTTTGTTCCAAAATTCATAACTTTGTTCCAACTCATGTAATATTGGTACATATTCCATAATTTTTCCATACGGTGTAACTTTCATCCAAAATACATAACTTTATTCCATATCATGTAATTATTTTTCATATAACATAATTTTTCCATACGGTGTAACTTGTTTCCAAATTCGTTACTTTGTTCCAAATCATGTAATATTAGTACATATTCCATAATTTTTCCATATGGTGCAACTTTCATCCAAAATACATAACTTTGTTCCATATCATATAATTTATTTTCATATCATGTAATTTTTTCATACGGTGTAATTTTTTTTCATAATACGTAACTTTGTTCCATATTATGTAATTGTTTTCCATATTATGTAACTTTAAAATGTACAAATGGCATCTTCCTGTCCATGCAAATTTTTCCGTCCAAATCTCATTTTTTCCCTATTTTTCCCCTTTTGCAAACAGTTGTGCATTTTTTTTTTTCTTTCAAAATTGATTTTGCTACATGTCATTCAACGAAACGGTCTCCAAAAGGTTTCACTTAAAGGGGTTGCACTTGAACTTTTCCCTCTCTATCAAGTTACGTACTAAAATTGACTACCATTCTCTAATTCTTCTTCATGTCATATTTGCTTGGGATTTTCCTTTTGTTAAGCTAGCAAAATGGAATAATAGCTAAGGAAAGTGGGAAATTTAACACCCAGAAATCTAATGCTTTAATACATGGAGTAGATGAGTATATATGTTTTTCAACATCAATTTACGAATTTCGAATTGATTAAAATTAATATTGTAGTTATTGGGGGTCGTTTATTAAAACTAGGGCAAGGTTCATATGAGTCAGAACTTTAGCTCACTCCAGTTTGAAGATAATCACGGTTCTGTTTGTTTTACTTGACTTTGCTGATGATATTTATGAGTCTACAAATTACATTATGTCAAGCATTAAATTGCAGAATATTTGCTTGTGGTTTGTTAAATAATTAATGCAAAAGACATCATGATCTGGCAATAATTTTATGCCCACTTTGATGACTTTTAAAAGCATGATCAGCTAATATGCAAATAGGGAGTAATATTGATCTCTCTTGATTATGCCACAGCACAAATTATCTGATTCAATTTTTCAACATTCATATTAACATATGACTCTTTATTTATTTTATTTTATTTGTTATATTAAGACTTATGTTATTCACATTTTATTTTGTTTTTTTGTTTTTTTAACATAATAGTTCATGGAAGACATTTATGTTTTTAATTGGAAAAAAATACAGCTTATATTTTATTAAATATATATATATATATAAATTGAACTAAACTTCCGACATTATCCCATTCAAAATATTGCATTTCAACTAAGTCCTAGGATTTTTTTTTTTAAGTTGAGAACCAATCAAAGATCGCCATTGAGACCAAAATTGAGAACGGACCCACATTAATGAATGTGGAACTCTCACCACATTAATTATTTAATTTGCTTTTGAATATATTGATAATTTTAAATTAACAATTAGTTTTTAAGCTTTTATAAAGGTGTCACTTTCAAATTATAAGAATTTAAAAAAAAATAATAATGCACGAATCTAAAATCTAACAAACGATTGTAATTTGAAATAGAAAATTAATTTCTAATAAGTTCTTTTATTGTCTTAACAATCAAAATAACTTTACAAATAAAATTAAAATGGAACAATAGTGAAAAGACTTGAACAAAATAAAAGTCTTAAAATTTTGAAATACTTAAAATTCTGAAAATTTGAAATTTAAATGTTAATTTCTATTGAAAGAATATGTTTGTTTGATTGTGTAGTTGAATATGTGTGTAGAGGTCCCTAAATCCAAATTCTGACCCATTTATGTAGCCTATGATTGTTCTGAATTCTTATAGGAATAAAACTTTTAGTATCTGTAATCTCACTCGGAATAGAATTTTTATTTGAAAACTAATGCACGAATAATAAGAAATCCAATATACCTAGATTTCTATTCCAACTTAAATTCTTCCAATAATTCTCATCATTCTATTACTTATCCAAACCAACAGAATACATCGTTCTAACATACTCTGAACCAATATTCCCTGTACGACAAAAATCATTCACCCAATTTCCATCTAGTCCAACAAAAATCATTCTTTCAAACATTAGGCCTAACATTTCATCATAAAACTAATAATTTTGCATAGCTCAAATATTGCCCCTTCTATTTTTACTTTTGGAAAAGAATAAAGTGAAAATTGAATCAATATATTTCATTCTACCATCCATATTCAATAAAGCTTGAATTTATGTTCCATGAACCTCAATTTGAATCAATTAATTTTCCATTCACATACCTTTATGTAAATACTCAACCAACGAATTCTTCCTCAACTAATATTTTGCTTGTCCAAATCCAATCAAACAAATAATCATATTCGGCCAACTTCAATTCACTATTTATATGCACATATTCAATCAAATAAAAATTGACTTCATTCACCAGTCGGCCATAATTAGTGCAAACCAACAAAAATTCCACCCATTTGGCCAAACAACCTTAATTACTTACCATCCATTTATATTCCATTTTGCTTGGCTAAAACTCATTTATTCTACCAAATACAAAACATACCTTGACAAAATTTTCATTAGAGTTTTAATCCAAAAACTTAATTTTTCTTCCAACTTTAACTTATGTTGGAATCCTTTTACAAATCTCCCTTATCTAATTTTTGGAAATTTTCTTGCAGATTATGCCTCCTAAAGCTCCTCAAAAATTTGAAGATGCTAAACAATTGAAAAATATCTTGAAGCCCAATCAACCTAGAAACTTTACAGATAATATGGCAACCGCGATCTACCGATCTGTCAAAAATATATCCAATTCGGTTCTAATTGCCAAAGACAAAAACTAAAGAGAATACTTCCTTGATCTAAGATTCATAAATATCATCACTACTGAAGTTCAAGAAGCCTACAAGTTTAACAGGAACCAAACCTTGAGATACTCACTTTTGACCCGAAAAACAAGCTAAGTTGGACCAAATTGAATAGCTTCAAACCTTTACAATAGCTTTATTCATCCTTTTAGTGGGTATTTTGGTACAACAAACTTAAATCCCATTTTAGTAACACTTGAAGATCAGTTGGCATATATGATAACTCTCGAACTTTCTTGCTATTATTTTCCATGTAACAAAGCCTTTCTTGTTGCTACCCTATGTTTCTGGTCAATCCATACCAATACTTTGAACTTCAGATTCGGAATGATGACTCTAACCCTTATTGATTTGGCCATTCTCACTTGCATTAAATCCAACGGTCCACTTTTGTTTGCCATTCCACTCAATCTTCCCAACACCATCTCACTTAATGCTTCACTCACAAAAACTGAATCCTCTTATGTAGCCCATTTAGCCATTCATAAAAGGAAGGACAATATCTTTCCTAATATCCAAGAAAATATGAATTTTCTTCTCATATAGTTTCTCAAGTATATCTTATGTGTTGTCTACAACAAAATCACCAAGAAGTTCATCCACATTACTAAGACACTTGTAGTAGGTCAACCAGTTGCACTTGATCCCACCATTTTTTGCCACCTCTATAGGTGCATCAATATGATAGTCCAGACAACATGTCTCCCAATCATCCCGGCCTAATGTGGATACTTCAGCTTTGAATCCAAGCTTACTTCACCGAACTTGGTCCATCCATTCAAACTTTACCTCACAAAAGTCTTGGCATATCAATCATCAAGGTCGGCATCTTTGAGCATTTTGCAAAGGATTGTTTTGATTTTTTCTTCTCAATTGAGGAACAAGACCCAACCTGCTTTTCTAGGATATTTGATCATCCTAAACGTTGTGATATTGTTCCGAAACCAAAACACCTTGAAAGAATCGGCCAACCTTTAGGCAAGTATCTTGATATGCCAAGACGTTCCTTATGGTGATATGATTGTGAACTCCAAGAATTACAATGCTAGAGTAGAAGTTTATTGCTCAAACCTAGTGGCGCGGCAATTTGGACTTTGCCAAGCAATAGTTGTTCTTCATGTTGAATCTCTTAATAGATGTTCATCGTCCTGGAACTCTATTTCTTCTGAAGAATTATAAGACATCGTCCGGAAGTATGGAAACAAGAAATTCTCATTTGTCCTGCATAAATTTTCTTCCTACCCATCTTCGACTGAAGATTTCGAGCATTGGTGGACCACCAAGACTTGCACTAGTTTTATGGAAACCGCGAATGAAATAGCTGATGAAATTTTCAAACACAGTGTCCTAGCCACCAAAACTCAAAAATGTCCAAAGTTCATTAGTGCAATGGACAACCTTCAACTTAAATCATCCAAGAAAGGTATAGAACTTGAACTTCAAACTCTAGTAATACTCTATTACTTATTTTGAAAACTAACTTTCCAATTGCAGGTGTTACGAATGCGTGTGATTGGAAATTATCAAATTTTATTCCACTACTATGCTTTTCAACCAGGACAAATTTAAACTTATTATCCCTCCTAACAGGTTCTTCCCATTTTGGAGCCAATGGAGTCATCCTCTCATTAAGATCCACCATCTCTTTTTCAGGTATTTTATTTATTCCAAAGCTTTTCAACATTTCGCACATATATTCTAACAACAAATTTTTTCTAGGTCAACTAAGGCGATATTCCAGATTCGCATGAACCATCAACAAGTCCTATTGTTGCTAGTCCTCATGCCAAAAACATCATCAAGCTAAATCTCAATGTTATTCTTCAATACACAAATCCTTTGGCCCAACATCAAAAATGTTAACTTCAATATACTTCTCTGAAAATTTTAGAAATTTTCACTAGACGAGGACGATGATGACTTTTTTTCAGAGTTGAATGACCTATTCAATATGCCTCTCACAGCTCTCCTTGATGATTCTGAAATAGGAACGACCAAATAAGAAGATACTTTGGCAAAACAAGTGCAACAAGCAAAAATTTTCATCAATAGTCTTTATGATGATGATCTTGAAACCGTTCTACAAGATGAGATTCAGACATTGTTGATCTAATCACTTGGAGTTCTCCTTGATGCCAACATTTCCTCTTATGAACTTCGGCCCAAAATTTCTAAGTTCCATGACTCTTTAGGTCATGATGCTCATAATTTCTTCTCAGCCCAACAAAAAAATCAAGGAAGTTCAAAGGTTAACCATCTTGTTCTTAAGCATGTAGGACTTGCTTAGAAGCTTAGTCACTGAGATCTATTTGACAAAAGAAAAGTCAACCACACTGGATAAAGAGATAAACAACTTGAAAAAAGAACTGGCCGAATTACAAGCAAAGTTGGTCTCCAAAGAAGACAAGAAGAAAAAACATGATGAGACTTATGCCATTCTAGAGAGCAAAAATTCTTCTTCCAAGTCCAAGGCTTAGAAAATTCGAGAAGATCTTGAGTAAGCCAAGAAAAGAAAACATTTGGTCCAACAAACCATCTCCCAATGGACTTCTTCATGGAAGTTCACAAAAGATGAAATTGCAAAATTAATGTAATTTAGCACTTACTTTTCTACAAACTATCTTAGATTCATTAGATTTATCTTTACTTTTGTACTTGAACTTGAGTTAACTTTCATCTATGAATATCAAAATTACATCAATGCTACTTTGATCCAAAAACAAATGGCCTAACATTTAAAAAAATATGAATGGCTGAACTTAAAAAAAATAAAATAAAAAATAAAAAACCGAAAGGCCTTAAACTTTGGCCAAGCTCAATTTATATGTATGCCCCCTCATTTTATTAATTCAATTCAAGAAGAATAAAGTAATAAAATGACATAATTTCGGCCCAAAAATACAATTTTTTTTGTCTAACACCTATGAGTCTAACTTGGCCAGAATAATTGGTCACACAACAATCTTCTTGGCCAAATTTTTCAATAGTCTCCCAAATAGTGGGATAAAAATTTTTCAAAAAATGATCGTTGAAAAGATTTGAATGTCATTGGTCGTCTATATATTGCAACTGATATGCCCCATTTTCCAATACCTTGTAAACTAAATATGGTCATTCCCAACTTGGTGACCATTTTCTATATTTCAGATCTTTAGAACCAATAGGAAGAAAAACTTTCCAAACTAGGTCACCTTCACAAAAGCTTTTAAACTTAACTAATTTATTGTAAGAGCGGGCTACTGTATTCTTTTGAGCTTGAAGATGGTCTAAGACTGCAAGTCCCACTTCATCAAACTCTTTTACTTCCTGTGACATAACTTGAGCATAATCCTCAAAAGTAAGGTTATGTTGTTGAGCCACCTTTAAAGACTTAACTTTTACTTACAGAGGAATAATTGCATCATGGCCATAGGTCATATCAAAAAGAGTAGCTCCGGTACCTAATATGTTAGATGTCTTATAGGCCTACAATGTTTCAGAAAGAATGTTGTGTCAATTTCTAGGATTATCATCAATCATGTTCTTTAAAATCCCTTTAAAAAGTTATTACTTGCCTTGGCCTAACCATTGGTCTAAGTAAAATAAAAGTAGAATGAGTTAAAGCAAAGCCGTATTCTTTTGCAAATTCTTTCACTGAGTCTCCCATAAACACAATCCCTCAATCAACTGTTATAGATTCTGGAAAACCAAATCTATGAACTATATCCTCCTTTTATAAATTTGGTAACATTGGCCTGACTTACCGCTTTCATCGATTGTGCTTTTACCAACTTAGTAAAATAATCAGTTGATACAATGATAAAAGTGTGCTTCTTATATAATGATAAATTTTGCCAATTAAATCAATAGTCCAACCGCAAAATGGCCATGGCTTAATAATAGAGTTATGGAACATATTGTACCGGATCATGCTTCTGACAAGAGGAACAATCTTTGGATAAGTTATACAATCTTTTAAAATAGTTGGAGAATAGAAATCGTATCGCCGAATCATCAATCTCATTTTCACCCCAACTTGATGTACTCCATAAATCCATTCATGAACTTCGACCATTACCAATATAGTATCATGAGCACCTAAACACTTAAGTAATAAATCATTTTAGTCCTTCTTATATATTTCCATATCAAAAAGAACATAATTCATCACTCTAAGCTAAGTCTTCTTATCACTAGCCACATTCGGATCATTAAGATACTAAACTAAAGGGTATGTCCAATCATTCTCATATACTTAAATACGACAACTATCTTCACGCATACTTCATTCAAATAAAGAAGAAATATATTATTTCTTAATATTGATGACTCTTTCTTTAAGTTCTCCTAGAATACAAACATCTGAAGCTATTTAGGCCATCTCATTGGCCTCAACATTTAACTCCCTTGGTATATGATGAAGAACTACGTCATCGAAGCTTCTAAGAAATTGATCAGCCCATGCATAGTTTGGGACTAAAGCAAAAATCAAGCATTGATATTCGCCAAACAATTGTTCCAATACTAAAAGAGAATCTCTAATGATCTCAACATTAGACACCCGTATCTCTTTTAAAAATTTTAGGCCAACAAGTAAAGCTTCATACTCAGCCTGGTTGTTAGAACACTCAAATCTAATTGGAATGAAAATCGAGTTTTCCATCTTTTTAGGGATTCTAAGATGATTCTCACCCCAACTGAATTTTAAGTACTTAACCCATCAAACAACAACTTCAATGGCACAAAAGATATACAAGTTACTTCCATTGGGTCACATTCTTCCTCTATCTCTATGTAACGCCACACTCTCTCTCCAACCAATATTATCTCCAATTTAGCCACCGCACTTCAGACGGTATGGAGTTTTTGGTCAGAGAGTTCTTCCAACCCTAGAGCCAGATGCTCTGAAAAGGCCTTGGTTATTACGAGAGTGCTCACTTTACATTTGAACCATTATTACCATTTGACACCCTTCCACACCCGGGCGATGTGGGATTGGACATTGATCTCTGCCAGTAAGGTAGCCTGCTAGTGCCCTGCACCCGCCCACACTTACCCTGGCTCCAGATCCTGGTCGTCACAATCCACCCTCTTTGGGGCCCAGCGTTTTTCCCTGTCACATTTTTGGCTGGGTACAAGCTCTGATACCATTTGTAATGTCACTCACTCTCTCCAACCAATATTACCTCCAATTTAGCCACCGCACTTCAGATGGTATGGAGTTTTTGGTCAGACTTCCCAGGGGGTCACCCACAGGAATGCTCCCACTGGAGCACGCTTAACCCTAGAATTCTTCCAACCCTGGAGCCAGACGCTCTGAAAAGGCATTGGTTATTAAAAGAGTGCTCACTTTACATTTGAACCATTACTATCTGACACCCTTCCACACCTGGACGATGTGGGATTGGACATCGATCTCTGCCAGTAAGGTAGCCTGCTAGTGCCTCCCACCCGTCTGCCAGTAAGGTAGCCTGCCAGTGCCCTGCACCCGCCCACACTTACCCTGGCTCCAGATCGTGGTCGTCACACTCTAGACATGGATGATTGGCCAAATATTAGCTAAAGCCTAACATTTCATGTCTTTTTGTGCCACATATTGAAATGAAAATTCAAAAAGACTGATAGTCCACTTGCCAATTCTCCCTCTCAATATTGGCCTTGAAAGCATATACTTAATGAGATCAATCTTATAAACAATGAACACTATAGTTGGTAGGATATAATGTCTCAACTTTGTAGCTGCGAAGTACAATGCTAAGCATAACTTTTCAACAAGTGAACATTTCAACTCATTGATTGCAAGAACCCATTTAAGGTAATAAATGGCTTCTTCTTTTCCTTCTTCATTATCTTGGGCCAACAAACTTCTAATTGAACCTTCTGCAGCTGAAATATAAAGCTTAAATGGTGCATTCTTTCTCGGAGGCATTAAGATTGGAGGCTTGGTTAGATAATCTTTGATCCAATAAAATGCTTGTTGGTGTCAATTATCCCATTTAAACTTTTATTTACCCTTCAACTTTAGTAAGGCCGAAAAAGATTGAATCTTCCCAAACGAATTAGATATAAATCTTCTTAGAAAATTAATCTTCCCAATAAGACTATGAAGCTATTTCTTTTTTTTAGGTGGTTGTGCCTCTATTATCGCTCGAGCGTTGTTCTTATCAATTTCAATTCCTTTATGATGAACCAAGAACCCCAAAATATTTTCAACTGAAAATCCAAAAGCATACTTTTGCGGATTCATTTTCAACTTGTGTGTCCTCATCCTTTCAAAAGCTTTTCTAAGGCCGGTCACATGATTTGACTGTTCATCAATCTTAACCGCCATATCATCTATATAAATCTCCATCTCATGACCTATCAAATCATAGAATATTGCATTCATAGCTCGCTGATATGTTGCTCTGGTATTTTTTAGGCCAAATGGCATAACAACCCACTTAGAAGTTTGAATTGCCCCCGAACATCTAAATGCAGTTTTACATTTTTTTCAGCAATGAAAATTTGATTATATCCCGAATGTCCATCCATGAAAGATAGAATTTTATGTTTGGCTGCACTATCTATAAGTAAATCTGCCACATGCATTGGATATTCGTCTTTAGGACTAGACATATTCAAATCTCTGAACTCAGTACATACTTGCATCTTTATGTTCTTCTTGATTACATAAACAACATTGAAAATCCATTCAACATATCTAGTCATTCTAATGAGTCCATCCTTGATCATTCTCTCAACTTTTTCTTTAACTTTTTCCTCAATCAAATAAGCCACTAACTTTCGAATGGTAGCTTGAACAACCTCCATCATTTCTTCCTCTTTGGGCTTACTGATCATGGATATCACCTATCTTTAGCTTGGATATTTGTATTGCCATAGGTCGAGCCATGTCCTCATAAAATTTGTCCGCTATCATTTACAATTGTCGTAGACTTTTCAATATCGTAATTCCTATAGGTTGGCCATATTTGTTCCTACAAAATTGAAATAGGCCAATATCATATTTACAATATTGAATCTCAATTGCATTGGCAGTTACTAGAAAAGGTTTATCATCAGCCCTAACCATCTCAACTTTCTCTCCATTCCAAAACCATAAGGCTTGATGTAAAGATGAAAGAATGCATAAGCTTGCATGAATCCAATCTCGCCCCAACAAAGCATTGTATTGGGATTTAGACTTAACTAAAAAAAATGTAGCCATAATTGACTTGCCCCCTACAGTGAGTTCAATGGGAATAACTCATTTTGCATTCGTTGTTCCACCAACAAAATTACTTATCATGACTTCGGAATGGATAAGATCTTGATCCACTTTGTTCAATTTAGGAAGCATAGCGGCCGTCAAAATATTCACTGCAGTCTTATTTCAATTAAGACTCTATTCACTGGCTTCACATCAAAATAAGCACTAATATAAAGTGCCTTGAGATATTGAGCTATCTTTTCAGCTAATTTCTCGACTATAATATTTTTTGAGCATTCTTAAACCACCTTCAACTTTGGTGGTTCTTTTTTCACTATAATCTCAGGATTGTTGCCTCCATTTTCAGTTACATCCCCTCCTATCACATTCGATTGGTTAAGATGAGCTTAAAAAATTTGTGGAAGAACCAACGTCATGTTGCATTCTACCTTGTCCAAAAATCCAAACTTAATTGTCAGTATTTTATCTGTTGGGGTCACGACCAAATTATCTTAATCTATTCAATCAATTTTGACCTTTCTATTGTCCTTGGTGATTTTTCCATTAATTATTTTTTTTTTTGGGTTTCCATTCCATTTTCTTTCTACTAGAAGATTCTTCTGTCTTCACATCATTTGGTCGTCTCTTAATCTCAAAATGTTTGAGATTTTGGTTCAACTAGGTGTTTTATGTCTTTGATCTTGCTAGGTTAGACCAAAACCAAAATTTCTTTGTCTTTCTTCTTTAGGCATTCTTCTTCCTTAGCTAATCTCCTAGCTTTAGCTATTTGTCTTCGAAAATTCTTTTTTGTGTCTTAGTAAAAGGTTGTTAAACACTATTCCTAGAATGGTACTATCAGCCCACCTCACTCACTGGTAGCCTAAAGCTTCTTGATTTTCTATAGTTGTGAGAAACTATCTTCCTTCCTTCGTTGGCTATGCATTCCTAATTTCCTATCCAAATCTTTGAAATACTGACATTAGACTATGTAGCCCATAATTTTCTGGTGGAGACTTCAAAATAGCCAAATCATTATTCCTTGTCTCTTTGGGATGAACTTTTTTTTCAGCATTGATTTCATGTTTACACCTTGCACACAAAAGTTTAGAATGTGCTTCTACCTTCTCATATGAAATATTTTTGATTTCCTTAGGCCAATACTCTTTCTTATAACTTTTACCACCGGATGTTTACCCTAAGTCTACTTTAGTCTGAGGTTGAGCCAACTTTGTAATGTCTAATGTCGTCATATTCACTCTAACTGTTAGGAATTGATCACTATCTACACTTATCACTTCCTTGCCTTTTTTAGAAAATTTCAGCATCCCTTTCTCAATTAGTCCCCTAACAACATTACAGAACAATACGCAATTAGTAGTTAACTGGCTCCATCAGTTATGCCATTTGCAATAAGACTTGTTCGTTATTTCTTCGGCTGATGGGATAACATGTCTTTCAGGTAGTCGAATCACCTCGTCAGCAAGCTAAAAATCAAAAATTTGATCAACCTTAGAAATTTCAAAAGAATAGCTTTTCTCAATTTCAAACCTATTCTTTTTTTAAGTCAAATATCAATTTAGACACATTTTGAATTCTCGTTGGCTTCACCAAAGCTTTACAAGTATATGGCCTAGTAGTCACAACTTCGGCTGCTTTATATTCGACCACTTTTTCTTCACCCACATGATCTTCCGTATTGACCATGTGGACTTCATTGTTGGGATCCTTGTAAAAGAACCCTTGGAAGAATTCTTCTTTTAATATTCTTCCTTCAGAATCTCTTTATACCTGGCTGCCCGAGATACTAACTCAAAAAGATCTCTAAACTCCATGCCTTCCAATTTGTTCTTCAACTTGAAGTTTAAACCACTCTGAGCTATCTTCAAAAACTCACGTTCAAGAATACCGAGATGATACATATTCCTTGCTCTCTTAAATCGAGTAATAAAGTTTTTAACCAACTCCCCCTCCTTTTGATACAAACGGAAAAGATCAGCCATAGAAAGTTCTGGTTCAATCCTATAAAATGGCTCATTGAACTTTTGTTCCATCTCTTGCCAATTCAAAACTAATCCCGATTGAAGATTGATGTACTAGGAAAATCTTGAACAAGTTAGAGAATTTGGAAAGAGTTTAAGCTTGAACACATCAGTAGTCCTAAATTCTCCACATTGAGCTATGAATCGACCTATATGTTCAACAACAAACTGATTCTCTTCATCCGCAAAAAGAGTGAAGTCAAGGCACCTATTCCCTCTAAGAAATTTTGTTCAGTCTGCATAGTCTAGATACAGCTTTCTATAAGATGGTTTGCCTATTCATTTGAAAGTTAGGCAGATGATTTCTTAGACTAAATTTTCCACAACGTCTCGATCTAAACTTTGGCATTGTCCTTGACCCTGGCCATTATATCCTCTTAGTTGATTTCTCTGTTTAGTAAGATTAATTTCGACATGATGTTTATTCCTCTAATTTTGGCCATATTGTTCAGCTTCATGGCCTTGATGTCTCACATGTGGAGAAGTATAAGGAATGTTCTTAGGCTCATTGACCATATGATGAATTGGTGCAACTTTTTCCATTGCAGCCCGAGGAGCTTGATTTTGCCTCCTAAAAAACTCAGTCAAATTATTGAAAGACTTGGCCATTTGGCTGAGCAATCTCTCTTGGTTGTCCTTTATCTATTGGGACAACTTAAGCATTGACATATCGAATCCTAGAGATCATTCTCCATCTTCATGTTGGACTTGATACTCTTTATCATCATGAAGATCTTTTCCTTCAAGTATGGTCATAGGAATTTGGTCGGTACTTCCTTCTTCAAAGTGCTTAGAAGCTCTCGTTTCTACTATAGTTTCGAACTCGAACTTGTTAGTCCCACCAGTGTGCCAAAAAGATATATTGATGATTTTGGATCAACAATTGGTCCCTATGCGTATATTGTGCCACCTTCAAATTATGAGAATTTAAAGGAAAAATAAAAATAAAAGTAATGTGCAAATCTAAAATCTAACAAACAATTGTAGACCGAACTAAATAAAAGTCTAAGAATTCTGAAAAACTTGATAAATTTTAGAAATTTAAAAACTTGAATGTGTTGAGAAAATCTATTTGTTTGCTTGTATAGTTGAATGTGTGTGTAGAGGTCTCAAATCTGAATTCTAACCCATTTACATAGCCTCTAATGATTCTGAATCCTAGTAAGATTAAAACTTTTGGTATCTTTAATTTCATTCGGAATAGAATTTTATCCAAAAAATAATGCATCAATAATAATAAATTCAATATAACTAGACTTCTATTCGAACTTAAATTTTTTTAATAATTTTTATCATTCCAACACTTATCTAGACCAACGAAATTTGTCATCCCAACATACATTGAACCAATATCTCCGGGACAACAAAAATTGTTCACCCAAAGAAAATCATTTTTTCAAAATTATGCCTAACTTTTCATTATAAAACCAACAATAATTTTGTATGGCTCAAATAGAACAAAAAGAAAAAATCTTTTAATTAAACAATACCTAATATTATCTTAGCTCATCTAAAACAATATCTAAACAGTATAACAAAGAGAAAAAAAAGAGAGTAAATTAAACAGATAAAAAGTAAATGTTTTTTAAATAAAGATCAACCAAAACAGGAACTGAAAATCCTCATCCATTGGAACTCTAAACCATTTCCAAAAGAAATAATAGCCTGATTGGTTGAATAAATTATTAAAGTGCAAGTTTTGCACGCCTAAAATGTGGAAGAACTTTTCATTACCGATTATCTAATGACTACCGTCCGTGTATTGACTTTGTTCTTGTTTATTTATTTTATTTATTTCATTTTTTTTCAGAGTAACGACTTTGATTAAATTAATTAAAAAGTGATATAAGGATAAAATAGGACACCACCTTATCAACAGAAATAGAAAATCCAACTATTCAAAGAAAAAGAAAAAAAAAGCGCACCAGCATGCAAAGCTAACACAAATTCACTTCCATATTCTTCACCACTTCATAGTAATATACAAATCACACGGCTCGATCGAAAATTCTCTCTCCTTCAACATCCAAAGGCTTAGAAAAATCACATGTTTGAAGAGCTCCTGAATGATCTCAAAGCTTTAGCCCCAGCAGCTCTCAATATGAATTGGTGATAAAAGGCTGCAATTTCAGAACCAATGAACAGTCCCACCCAGAAGATCCACTACTAAAACACAACACCAACAACAACAAAAATTCCCAATTAATACAAACAACATTACGAGCAATCTAAATACTAAATAATTTTGAACAATTAGAAAGCTAACCATATTCTCATAAATGAACTGCCCCATTTCACCAAGTCCAGATATCAAAACTGAAAGTCATCTTATCATAAATGAATAAACAAATATTAGAAAAAAGGTGAACAAAAATTCACTATAATTCATACATACAATTAAAAAATGTTTAAAAGTACTCCCTCCATGAACAACTAGCTAAGCAACTAAGCCAAGTATGCAACAATTGTATTTACACAAAAAAAAATAATAAAAGTATGCAACAATTGTAGAAGGAAACCCCCAAACCTGCCATGTTTGATCAATGATTCCACACACACTAAAAGCACATTTGCTTATAAGCATGGTTGTATTGTGTTAATTTTATTGTAATTAATTATTATAGTGCATTATATGGTGTACTATATTAATATTGTATAATATTTGGTGTGGGGGTGTGGAATGTAATATACTAAAAATTTTAATAAAATAAAACTAATTTTGATAAAATTAAATTGATCTTTACTGTTAAATAATTAATTAAAGGTTAATATTAAAAAACATAAAAAAAAATATTTTTTTCAATAAAAAAAAATTAAAACAAGAAAAAAAGGGGCAGCAAACAGCAATAGTGCGCGTGAGAGAACCCATTTCCAAAGATCAGATTATGCAGCTTATAGAGAAATATAATCGTGGGTGTCACCAATTTCAATCCGTCTTGAAAAACGTAAAATAGGAGCCAGGCATTGGATATAGCACCAAATTAATATTGTGCGTTCCTCTTGCACCATGTCGCAAATGTGCCTTCCTCTTGTACCATGTGGCAAACGCACCATAAAGAGAATAAATCATATTACTGCACATGTTTCCTTGAAAATCAATTATGTTAGGGATATTTTTAAATTTTTATTGCAAATTAAATTATTACTTCTTTAAAAGGTTACTTTTAAAAAATGAATAATTATTTTTTTTTATATATTTTTCTCTAATGTATGTAATATTGATCTTTCTTGACTATGCCAAACTGCAATTTATCTGTTTCAAGTTTTCAACGTTCTAATTAACATATAACGTATCTTTTTTTCATTTTATTTTGTTTGATTTCTTAAGATAATGGTTAATAGAAGGCATTTATGTTTTCAATTGGAAAAAAATATTATAGCTTATATTTTATTCAAAATATATTCAAAATAAAATTGAAACTAAATTTCCGAGATTATCCAGAATATTGTTTTTTTTTGGTGAATTTATCCAGAATATTGTATTTCAACTAAGTCCAGAATATTTTATTTTTTATTTTTCAAGTTGAGAACAAGACCAAGATATGGATTGAGACCAAAATCGAACCGGACCCACATTAATGAATAAGTCTCGCGCTTGTTGCTTTAGAAGGCAGCGTGTCCTTCTCAACCACATATAATTTGCTTTTCCCAAATTCACGGAAAAAAAAAAGGGCTTCTCACCCAAAAAAATAAAATTTAATTAAACAGTACCTAGAATTTCAGCTCATCTAAAACAATTTATCTAAATAGTGTAGCAAAGAAAAAAAAAAATTGAAAGTAAATTTTTTTTCTTTAAGATGAGGATTAAAACATAGAATAGAAAATCATCATATATTGGAACTCTAAGAGAAACACATCAGATAAATAAACAGTGTTTGAAAAAAAAAATTTCTAACTATTATGTGTAAAGTCACTATTAGACTGATGTATAAAAAAAAAGCTCTCAAATTGACTCTCTAGAAGACTTTAAAAAAATCTATTAGACATGCTGACTCAGAATTTTTACTATTTTATTTTAATTAAATTTAATTTTTATAAATAAATTTAATTTTTATAAAAAAATTATACTTCATTAATTAAATTTATTTTAAATAATTTTTATTTTAAATTATTTTTGAATATCCATTATCTATTAAATAATTTACTATGTAAACAACAATAATTTATATTCTACCTACTACGTAAACTTCCATTTACAATATTATTAAAGATTCTCTAAACCATTGCCAAATGAAATAATAGCTGGTTTTAGCAAAAAAAAAAAAAGGTAAGGGCTTGATTGGTTGAATAATTTATTAAGCCCAAGTTTTGCACACCTAAAATGTGGAAGAACTCCTTTTCAACACCGATTATTTAATGACTACCGTCCATGCATTGACTTTCTTTATTATTATTATTATAATTATTATTTTGGAATAACGACTTTGATTTGATTAATTAAAAGTGATATAAAGATAAAATAGGACACCGTCTTACTAACAGAAATAGAAAAAAGCCAGCATTGACAGATAAAAAGCAGAGGAAAAAACAAATAACAAATGGGTAGAATGCAAAACTGGAACACATTAAAAACAAGCGCTCCAGCATGCAAAGCCAACACAAATTTACTTCCATTTTTCTTCACCACTTCATAGTAATATACAAATTGCACGGTACTATCGAAAACTTTCTCTCCTTCAACATTCAAAGGCTTAGAAAAATCATATGTTTGCAGAGCTCCTGAACGATCCCAAAGCTTTAGCCCCAGCAGCTCTCAATATGAATTGGTGATAAAAGGCAGCAATTGCAGCACCAATGAACGGTCCCACCCAGAAGATCCACTAAACACACCACCAATAACAACCAAAATTCTCAATTCATAATCTCAAATAAATAAAACAAAAACAAAAACGCAATACTTTCTAACAATTATATATAATATGAATGAAAGATGAAGATGCTTACATGGTCATCCCAAGCCTTATCTTGGTTGTAAATCACTGCAGCTCCAAAGCTCCGAGCCGGGTTAATTCCTGTGCCAGTGATCGGAATAGTAGCAAGATGTACCATGAAGACGGCGAACCCAATTGGAAGCGGTGCCAAAACCTTCAATATTAATTCAAATACATAAGACAAATATCTACAGAGAAAATTCATAAAAAATCTAAACATGCGAAAGAAAGATTAATTTAAACTTACAGTTTTAAGACTATATTAAACTATAATTCATAAGTTCATGGAACTTATAAGAAAGTGAATTTTATTGAATTATATAATATAAATTGGGAAATTTTGGATTTGGTACTTACAGGAACATGGGAATCCCTTGCGCTTCTTTTAGGATCAGTAGCCGAGAAGACGGTGTAGACAAGAACGAAAGTTCCTATAATCTCGGCGGCCAATCCGGTTCCTTTACTGAATCCAATCGCAAGCTCATTGGCTCCTCCACCATAACTAGTGTAGTAAGTCTTCTGGAAAGCCTTCACCAACCCACATCCACAAATGGCTCCCAAACACTGAGCAGCCATATACAAAATGGCTCGGACAAGCGATACCTTCCTCGCCAAGAAAAGCCCGAATGTCACCGCCGGGTTAATGTGTCCTCCTGGAGTACGGTTTAATCGATTCGAGCTGAGAAAATGGAAAAAGAAAAAAGAAAAAAACAGAGAAAAAAGAGAAAGGAGAAAAGAAAATTGATAAACTTACCAGAGATACCAGCTGTGCAGTAAACGAGAACGAAAATCATGCCGCCAAATGCCCAAGCGATACCGAGAATGCCAACGCCTCCGCAATCTTCTCCGCCTTTGGCTGGATCGATCTGGCTCTTGTATCCGATCACTGTCAAAACGGTAATATACAGGAACAACAGGGTTGCAATGAACTCTGCTATAATGGCTCTGTAAAAAGACCATTTGCCCAGCTCTTCGGCGTCTATTAGCGGTGCTGGTGGAGGGTCGTGATAGTCCTTGGCTGAGAACCCACCTTGTCCTCCCACTTCAATGTCCTTGGCCATGGCTGCTTAGCTTAGCTTAGCTAGAAGTGAGAGAAAAACAGAGGATGAAAGAGAGGGTCTTTTTTTTAGTGATGTTGTTGTGGGAGAGTAGAGCATTTAGTGGTGCTATATATATGAGTTTAGAGTAGAGTGAACTTGGTATTAATTAAACTTGGCTTGGCCGCCCCATTCTTAATTTATTTATTTTTTTCTTTCCCTTCACTTTTTATATGGGACCCATTTCTCACTTGATTTCTGTGTTTTTCTGGCTCTTTTTGTAGATTATTTTTGCCTTAAAACTTGTCTCAAAAGACAATTCCAGTAAGTTCCAAATTCTGCTAGAAGTCTGGTCAAGGCCATTAATCAAAGGATTATTATGCGATGCTCGGTATTTCGTCGGTTTTATTTTATTATTTTCAAGTATTATTGTTATAGTTTATGTTATCCATTGAATCCACTTATTATTGCTAATGATTAAAAAAGAGCCTTTTGATTTTGGCCAAAATACTTGCGAATTATAAAGAGATTGGTACACTGTTTTATAATGACTATATATACATATATATATATATATATATATTACGAAATTTCGAGAGAATTCAAAATAAAAATTATTAGGAAAAATTTGCTATTAGATTGTCTGGAAATGACCTAAGGGTATACACGGGGTGAGTTGGCTAGATTTTTAAAAAAAATCAATACAATCCATAGAGTTTGGATTTTTTTAAATTGTAACCCAATATAATCCGAAAAAGGTATAAACCCAATCCAACCCAACCTATAAAGTGCGTGTTGAGTTAATCAGGTTGGTCAGATTAATTCATTTTTAATTTAGTCTAAATTTATTTTTTAATAAATTAAATTTTAATCGTTAAATTAACTTCATTCCTATTTATTGTTGCAAAAATAAATTACATGAACTATTATAAACTATTAGAATACAAAAACTATAAAAACTCTTTATAAAATTAACAATACAAATTACAATCCATATCCAACTAAAATTAAAAAATAAATTGTCTCAAATTAAAACAATCAATATCAAACTAAATTATAACAAACAATCCATAAGCAATAGAAGATAAAAAACTAATGTTAGAAACTCTTATAGGTTTTTTTTTACCGGATGGTGGAAGCTCATAAGAAAGGAGTGGTGGTGACAGCATTTCAGATATCGTCTCTGGTGTGTTACATGCACTTGCTGCCGGAGTAGATGTTGTAGGTGTGCTTGATTGAACTTCAAATTCATTTATCTCAAACATTAAGTTTAAAAAAAAAAATTAATTGTATTTCAGAATATGTATACAATAATTACCAAATACCAAAAGCAAAAACACAAATACCAAATACCCTTAACATATATAAAACCCAATTAGCCATTTGTGGAATAAAAAAAAAACAAATAAATGCTTAAATTATCACAATTAGTCCTCTGTTTTGAAGCAAAAACAAAAACACAAATACCAAAAGCAAAAACATAAATACCAAATACCCTAAACATATATAAAACACAATTAGCCATATGTGGAATAAAATAAAATCAAACAAATGCCTAAATTATCACAATTAGCCCTTTGTTTTGAAGCAAAAACAAAATTTCACAAAATCAATAGCCCGATGCAAAAAATAAAAAAATAAAAACACAAAATATGATGCAAAATTTCTAATAGCCTAAGCCCGATGCATCAATTGTATTAGAAATAACAAAAATTTTCATATTAGAAAATAACATAACATGCATCATTTGTATTTTAGAACATGTATACAATAATTATTTGTATTTCAATTGTATTGATATTTAGAAATAACAGAACATACCAGAGCTGAGAGAGGGGTAGCAGGTTGGAGTTGGTGGTGCAGAGTGCAAAGGAGAGGTGGGGCAATTGGGATTCAATCGCTGGAGCTGAGATGAGGGCGGCATTGGAGTTGGAGCTAGAGCTGGCGGAGCAAAGGGTTGGAGCTGGCACCCGTTTATAACTAACGTATATATAACGGCGATGGAGCTGGAGCTGGCGCCGGTGTAGAGGACTGGAGCTGGGGCCGATGCAGATTGCAGAGGAGAGGCTCGGGATGAGATTCAAGTTTGAGAGAGAAAGGGTCGGCAGCAGTAGTCAGTAGATTTGATTTTAGTGTTACTATTAGGATTTATGGCAAATATATATATATTTTTAATATGTATACAGGTCGGGTCAGGTTCACCGGGTTTTTTTTATTATCCAATCCGAAACCCGACCCGATAACATCAGGTTATAAATAATCTAATCTAACCTAATCTAAATATTTGATTTTTTCAGTAGATTGGATTGGATTAGATTAAATAGGCTGAATTGGATCGGATTGATGAGTTTTTGTACACTCCTAAAAAGACCTATAATGATTGTGTTAGAAAGCATTTTTTTTTTTTTTGTATATTTTGAGATCTTTAAATAAATTTTTATTAACTGATACTTTAGGGACTTGGTAATTCATATGTACGATAATAAAAATTTTTAGGGTAAAATTTTTTGGTTTATGTAAATCAACTAACTTCACAAATATCGCGGACCAATTCATAAAAATAAAAATTGGATATCACGAACCAATAAACGACGACCTCAGAATTTATAACTCAATGACATAGCGACACATGTAAGAAACAACTGGAGTAGGTCCCACCGAGTGGAATTGTGGGCGATGAACAAGTCATAGTCACGTGAATACTGTGAGAGAAGACTAAGGTGGTGCGGTGTGAGTGGCATGGCGTGATCAGACCGACCATCCAAACATTCATTTCACCAAGCACCGTCCTCACGGAAACCCGGTCCCACCTTAACCTCTCTCTACTTTGGTTCAACCACTCACGTCCAGCCACGTTTCGCTGTCATGACCGTCTCCAAACACTATTGGCATCATGTCCATTAATAAAGTAACATGAAAATTCCAGAACAGAATACGCTAATTGTCGTTTTCCCAATTTGGCTTCAACTTGAACGAGCATACGTACAGCGCAAAGAAAATAAGTAATAAAACATAGTGCTGACATTTAGCCACGTCATTTGGCGGAAAATAATGGAGCCTCCAAAATTGACTCAATTTGAGTTTTATTTTATAGTTTTTTTTACTAAGAACAATACAATTGAGTTTTGTTATTAGCAAAAATATAAATTTGGTATAGTTTAATCTTTAATTTTATTATCTGTGTTATATTGTTTTTGATATTTTGGGCTCTTCTAATTTGATTTTGCATATGGTTTTGATCCACAGTTGTAGTTCATTTATCAATATTTTATCCGGTGTTTAAGTGATGCCGTTTTGCTCTTACACGATTATACGTGTGTAGGATTTCAGTATATATTGTTATGTTGCTGAAAGAGCCGCTACCTGAGCGTCATATATTTTCACTGTACATTCGCTTGTTCTTCTTCTTCGTTTTCTCTGCTATGGTTTCTCTGTGTGTGAGTTAGGATTTATTCTTAGTAAGAATCGTTGTGATTATTAGTAGTTGAGAGAGAGAGAAGTGAGAAGTAATATTTTGTGTATATCATTTGTGCGTAAACAATATATTCGATAATATAGCTTAGTTTCTGATGCGGAACCCCAAGATTAAAGAATCCGAAACCCCAAACACACAAGAAATATTGAACAATAATTGGAAAACAAGAACCCGCCCTACCAAACCCTTAGATAACTTGTATCTAAAAACGTGGATTAGAAGGCTAGGGAAAGAGAAGAATAATTGCCACAAAGTATTTCTACTTTGATAAGATAATTCAACTCCTAATGCAACAAGAAGAAGAAATTGATTCCTCACCTTGCAAGAACACTCCTGGGAGCAATAGGAAAATTAATTATCTCAATTGATTAAAAACTCAAATATGTCGTACAAAATAATTGATCCCCCTTTATATAAGGACTAGGGTTTAAAAACTCAAATCTGTCTTACAAAAGAATTGATCCCCCTTCATATAAGGACTAGGGCTAGATCAAGAATCAATCTAAACCATTAAATATTAAGAAAGTAATCCTAAGGTTGAAAACTAACCCTAAAAACGAAAATAGCAAAAATTACAAAACTGCCATTATAATCCAAAAATAGCTAAATTACGAAACTGCCATTATCATCCAAAAATAGCTAAAATTACGAAATTGCCATTCTAAGTTGTTTATTTTTAAAATTACGCCGTTTCGTCTCCGCAACTCTCGAGCATCATTACGACTTTCATCCCTTGGTTGGACAACATGCTTAAATCATCATTAGGCCTCGGAAAAGTGTTCAAATCATTTGGAAACTTGAATCGATCTTCATCCATAATTCTTTTCACAAGTCCAAGCATTCCCTCTTTGATCTTCTTAGCTCGAGAACGCATCACTGGTCCACTTGGCAACGTAATGTCCTTATCACGAACATCCATTCTAGAAGAGCGCTCGATGCCCACATCAAAAGTATATTCATATCTCTTTAGTAATCCAATCTCCTTCCAATTCTAATTCTTTCCCCAATAAATACTCCAATTAGTATTATTGGAATAATCTAGACTTTCCAAGTAGCATGTGATGTGGAAATAATAACACACCTAGTTGGAGAGTGATGATGTGGCAATCCCAATCATCCATTCATAGGTGGCATCCTAGTTGTCAAAGACACTTCTTTTTATATATTCAATGTTCGTCAGGCAGATTCTAAGTACACTTTGGATGACCAAATTAACTCTAAATTCATTGATTCTAGTTGCAAAAGTTAGGTCTATGTCTTTAGCTTTTCATTCATATCTTGATCATACAAAATGGACATTTGAAAGGTACTCAAATATCAATTTTTTCAAACGAGGGTAAGTCTGTCACAACTGCTAAAAATGATCATCTTCAAAATCAAACTGGTATTGATTGGCAGATCCAATTGCAATGAAAGTTTACAGAATTGAACCTTGATGAATCATGAATCATTAGCAACTATAGTCTAACATAAGCTCCAAGTGTAGCTGCATATAGGATTTATTCAGAAAAGATTGCACAGAAAATACAGTTATTTCTAGCATTTGTTCTTCTTTAAAAACACAAAAATTTAGTATTTTGCATTAACAATTAACTCATAACTAGCAAAAACCCAACTTAAAATATGGCATAAAAATAGTAACTTTTTATGCCTATCAGCAGCTATGGTCTTATGTTGTCATAGTATGTTCTTTGGGCTGAATCAGATCTTGAGTATATTACTATCGCATTGAATATTATCATAGTTTAAATGCTTAAGAACTACAGGTGGATTGATCTCTTATGAAAAAAAAAGTATGTAGGCAGCTCAAGATTTTAAACTTTTTGCAACCGCAAAAATTTATATTGGGGATATTAATGACAGTGTGTTCATTTGATTGTAGTACTTGCATTTTATAATTTGTAAAGTTTGAATGGTTACTTTCTATATTGAGTTTTAGAAGATATGGTCAATGTATTATCTTCATTTGAAATTGTGATAGTTTTATAAATATGTGTTGGTTTGAAGTTATGTTATTTGGACTTCCAAGTTTATGTGAAACTTTCAATTTTTGTTTGAGACATGTAAGAATATATATAAATTGGAGTACGAATTGTTTATTTATTTGTTGTTATTATTAATGAAAGTTACATGGATTATTTCCTATTTCTAGTTGTATGAGATATTATTAAGTAATATTTTCTTCTATTGTTGTATTATATATTTATAATTGTTGGCTTAATGTTTACGGTTATTTAAATGTTAAATTTTATTGTTATGAGGCACTGATATGTGCGATTTAAAGAAGTAAGTTGGAGTTGAGGTTATCTTGTAAAAGTTAATTGGGACTTAGACCCTTTCTTCTATTTGTTATTATTATGAAACTTTGATGTTGTGTTGTTGAGAATATATATTGTCATTTTCATGCAGGTTTGTTATTTTGTATAAGGCAGATTCTACTGGACTTTCTATAGGATTTTCCAGAATTTCCCTAGGCAAGACCACTCCGAGGATCTTAGGGTGATCCTCTAGGTGGGTCCTATTAAAAATAGTTACCAAATGCATTTTGTTTTTTGTGTTTCTTTCTTTTTAAAAAAAATTGAAAACGGTTGTCAAACTTATTTCTATTCTTTTGTTTTCAAAAAAAAATCAAAAACTAAAAATTGAATGCGTTACCAAATGGCTGTTTAATGTCATTTAGACAATTTTGGCAAATCATTGCCACATCAACTCCTTCCATTCATTGTGCACTACCCCTCTCATTCCTTCTCTCTTTCACTCTCTCTCTTTCCTTCACTTCTCATTTATTTATTCTTTATAACCTCTTCTTTCTTCCCAAACTCTTAGCAACAAAAGCTCTTCCATTTTTCTTCTTCTGGAATGAACTATTTCCAATATAACTGGTAGAGTCTACCCATCTTCCAAACCCACCGCCAACCTAGCACCTAACACAGCTAAAGCCAATGGTATCAACTCCACAGGTGGAAACTCTATGGGATGATAAGAAAAATATGAGATTGAGTTAAGAAAAAGATGTGATATTTGGAAGAAAAAAAGGCTAGCTTTTTTGCACAATTGAATTTAGCTTTATACTTGTTCAAAGATTTTTCTCTTATTTTTTACCCGTAACGGATAACTTTTGGCAATGATGTGTCAAAATTGTCCAAATGACATTAAATAAATGGAAAGAGTGCTCATATCACTCAATACTTCAGAAAGTACTAGAATTTATGCAGACATCCGGCAACTAGTGATGAAAAGATAAATTAGTAAGCACTGCCAAGAACAAGGCAATCTCTCCTCTTATCTTAATATGATTAAGCAATAAAAGAGAGAAAAAGGGTTGATAAATTTTATTGTCAACTGGGGTGGTAGTTTATATAGAAGCTCATAGTGAACTTTTCTCCAAACTAGAAATTTAGATGAAAAGGCCTCTTTGTATATTAAAACTCTAATCTATAAAATTTATGATATGAAGCTAGCATTTTTTATTTGGTAACTTAAAATATAAAACTAACATAGATAGCAAAGAAATTATTTTCTTAAAAAAAAGTAGCTATCTAGTACGTAGATACACTTTACTTTCAGTTTCTAATGGCTTGTTCCAAATGGGTGAGTGGTGAACAAATCTTCTACTCTGAATTTGTGTTCATGAGGATAATAGCATACTTTACTTAAGCACATGCAGTTTTCTAGAAGGTCATAGTTAAAGCCCAAGCCCATGAAGAGACTTACTGCCCAAGTAGAATAGTGTGCAAGCCAAGCAACTTGTACCCCAAGTTGTGTGCTGCTCAAGTTTTGTATATTCACTTACTTTTTTAAGTTGGCTTAGCAAGCTTAAAAATAGGTTTGTCTTTTATATTGTAAAGAGGTTCATGACATTGTGAGAGATCAGAGTGTCTAATGAGTCCAAAAAGACAAAAAAAAAAAAAAAAGTTTTATTTTTGTATTATGTTTCTAAGTGAGAAATAAGAATTCTTTAGAGTTGTCAAAAAACCAGAACAAGAGGTATTGGAGCTTCAGGTTGACACTTGGGTATTTTTCCAAAAGTACCCAAAATAGGGTTCAAAGGATACCATGTGAAAGAGCTTGATGAGGCAAACATGGAGGCTGATTTTGCCAATGCATGCGCCACCATGCGCTTGTCAATGTCTATTTTTACTAGTCCATGCACTTTGCACGCCACATGCACTTCCAATGGTTGAAAAAAATACCACCGATCCGAGCCACACCGCGCAAGGTTACATGTCACATCACCACATTAGCAACCATGTCAGTAGAAGTACCATGTCATCTAACTCATTAGCACTAGCGTTTGAAATTTTTTGAAATTACAGATAAGTCCCTACACTTTATGGACATTACATATTGACTCTAATAATTTTTAAGAATTGTAAATGGCCCATAATTTTATAAAATTGCAGTTTGACAAAATATTTTTATATTCAAATTTTGACAAAAGAATACTCTAGTCCACCGTATTCGATCGTTCTAGATGCGTCAGTGAATTCTATTTTTCTTAATTCAACTCCAATTTTTTTTTATCAAGCCATTGTAGAACAAGAATGCCAAATGAAAAGTCATCAAAATCCATGATCAATCTCCTGCCACCAATTATACACTTTGGAACCTAGTATGAAAGATCTCCCTAGTTGAAAAGATTTTTTTGACTCCATAGAAGCCAAAGGAAATAACTTTGATCTTGGCAAAAAAGTAGAATGTAAAAAACTGAATAGGAAAATAATAGGTCAGATTCGACAATGGATCTACCATAATGTCTTTCATCATGTTGCGCAAGATATAGGCTTTATGCCCTTTGGTAGAAACTAAAGGATCTGTACTAGGCCAAGAGTGCTCGTAACAAAGCCCTACTGATAAGAAGGCTTGTGAACTTGAAATTGCAAAGTGAAACTTCAGTAGCTGAGAACACCACTGAGTTTCAGAGCCTAGTAAATTAACTATCTGTTGTAGAGTTACTATGGAATAAAGAACAAGCATTCTTATTTCTTAGCTCTCTTCTAGATAGCTGGGAAACATTGGTAGTTAGTCTCAGCAATTCAGCCTTGAATGGAAAGCTTACTAAGTGAAAGATGCTCTATTCAATTAGATGCCAAGAGAAACGATACAGGTAATGACCAACCACATGCTCTTGTTCTGGAGAATTGAGTAAGATAGAGAAGGAGTAAGTCGAGGTAAGGGGAGAGGCAGAAGCAAGAGAAATGGCAAATTAGTAGGCAGAATGAGGCCAAATGTAAGTGCTTGGAGGGTAACTTAAAGAAGAATTGTAGGAAGTTATAGAGAGACTTGAAAGTGCAAAAATGGACCTAGAAGATAGGAGAATGGGGTTTGAATAGGTCTTTAGTAAATTTTAATTGTGATTCGTAATGTACTTGCAAGAATCTATTCTACTCCTTCCAAATCTTTGTTACCTGTAAACTACAATTTTAGTTTTATTACAACACAACAGATGAAGACTCATTCCTCTCAGACAGATATATGTAAAAAACAATAAACAATATCTGAGGACTCAGTCTTTCAAGTAGTAATATGGAAAGCAGTAATTGCATAAAATAAATTGTAGAATGTAAAAATGTCAACATATAGATTTTTACATGGAAAACTTCTCTAAATGAAAAGAAAAACCAGGGGTGAAAACCACCACCTCATCAAAATTTCCTAAGTAAGAAAATTGTACAAAGACACAAGAAACGTAAACTCAAAGTGTAAGGGATATATGGAAAAAACAATAAAGAATATATGAGGACTCAGTCTTTCAAGTAGTAATATGGAAAGCAGTAATTGCATAAAATAAATTGTAGAACGTAAAAATGTCAACATATAGATTTTTACATGGAAAACTTCTCTAAATGAAAAGAAAAACCAGGGGTGAAAACCACCACCTCATCAAAATTTCCTAAGTAAGAAAATTGTACAAAGACACAAGAAACGTAGACTCAATGTGTAAGGGATATACCAAGCTTCCTAGCCACTATCATAGTGGATGACCTAACTTATTAGCCTTGGACTCCACATAATTTTGAAAGCTCTGCAGTCAAAACGGTCATCCTCGCAAAGTCACTGCTCCACGACTATTGCAATGGTCTTTCTCTCAAAGTCATAGCTCAATGGTCTTCTTTGCAATTGTAAATTACCTCAAAGCCTTTGCAACAACGAATCTTTGAGAGATGTGGCAAGAGTGTGGTAAAATGATTTCATTTGAAGAAATCTGCAGGTGGAGATATGAAAAACAAAGAAATCCAACAACAAAACGGTGAGAAAATAAAATAAAACTAAGATAGAATCAATCCACATATAAAAAAAAAAAATGATAAAAGTGTTTGGATTTGATCACTGAGGTCATTAATACCCAAACATTAGTAAAAGCTTTCTTGTGGCTATGAATGGAGGTTTGGGATCTTCTCTCTCATTTTCCCTGTTCAAAACTAAGAGCATATAGGGTTTAAAACCGTTTTGCGATATATTGTTTGAACAATAAAAAGTGATGTCTGAACAATAAGTTACATTGCTCGAACAATGAGCCAAACATTGTTCAAAACACAAGTCCAAGTAAAATTAATAAAATCTAGTGAAAAACAAACTTTAAATTTTTTGGAAAAATAACGTGAGAAAAATTGTGTGCCTAACCACCAAATCTTGCAATGAGGTCTCTAAGTCACTCATTTTTCCTAATTATGATTAATTCTTGAAGCGTTGGATTGGACTGACATTGACCCAGGCTGACACGAATGGCAACTTAGTGTTTTGAATCATAAAAATTGCCAACAAACAAAAGCTAACTCAATAAGAGCAAATACATAATAATAACCAGCCGAAGAAGGATAAGAGACATTAGTCACTGTCTCAGAAGATGTGGTGTTCTGCTCCACCCACGAAGAGACGTGCTTTCATGTTTCAAACCAAGATGTAGGATGCATAGTTGATACTGCAGCATCCAATCACGTCGCTCTGCTTAGAGATTTATTCAAGACATCCAAAGCTGGAAACTTTGGTATGGTAAGGATGGAGAATACCTAGTTTTAACAAGATTATGGGAATTGGTAATGTTCAAATAAAGACAGAGGTTGGATACACAACTACTTAGAATAATGTTTGTCATGTTCCAGACCTTTGGCTCAATCTTTTCTACCTTGATGAAAGGTGTCATAGTTGTCGCCCTGGGACATGTTTATGGAACTTTGTACAAGACTTATGTGAAGATATGTGACAGGACCCGACGCACCTGGATCCTGACTGCATGACTTAATATTTCCATTAAGCCAATAAGCAGTTTTTAGTTCTACCAAGCCATCAATAAATAAAAAAATTTAACAAAAGAGGAACTCTCTACTGCCAGAAATTTATTAAAAATTTCGGCAGCATCTCATCTGTTTTGGTAACATCCCCAAATACAAACAGTTGCAATTCTGCATGGAAACATTCCTATACAGATTCCAACTACCAGTACACATATCCCAGTCAAACCAATACAAAAATTATTTAGTTTATAGCTGGACTCAGTATGAAGACTGAGCTGCCTACATACCATTTTGCTAGGGATCAAGCTACCTGTAGTTCTTTAAAGCATATTTACACCAAATATGCTACTGCCCATCACATCAATAAACTCAGCACACGTTCCTCACTTAACATATCATAAACACTTTTAATTCCCCCAATGCTTTTCAAATACATTTAACAAATAATAATATACATAGCTTGGCGGCATGATTCCTCGCTCAAGCAGTTCTCATCTATACCCATATATTATGCATTTACTCTAAAGAAAAATAACATAATATATAATTATCACACATTATTCATTAACAATTCTAACTTCACATAATAAAATAACCAGTCATCACAATCTTTCGTCCTAAAGCATCGTGGCATAAATGTAACCATCATCACCATCCGCCTCACCATCCACAGTTTCCATAACAATTCATATAATCAAATCTAAAAATTTCTTTTTGTACTTTATACTTTATTTATATTTAACTTTATTTATATTTAATAATTTATATTTCAATTTCATTTATAAATTCAAAAATTAAATATAAAATAAAAAAAAATGGATATATTCTGTATATATTCAAATAAATTATATATTCTGTTCTGTATATATTCAAAGAAATACATAAATACATATATAAATAAGTCAAAGCCAATTAGCCATTCAATCTAATTAATATTTTTTTCCACATTCAACATAGCGATTAACACACAAATTGGCTGTAACACATACGTATTTAGTTCACAGAACAGTTCACAACCATGGTAAATTCAATTATATAATATATTCCAAAACCGTTATCAATAATCACGAAATTCAATCACACAATCAATCCTATAATCTCAGCATCTCAATTCATTCCACAGCAAACACCAAAACACAACTACACACATATCTATATCACCAATCATCCATAATTTCTATTTTAACCGTTATTTACAACACTGCTCAAGACCGATTAATTCCAATACTCACTTATAATATGCGAATTATATATCAAAACGAAGCTTGAGCAGAGTAGGATACAACCGTGGACGTACCTCGTCCAACCGCCGTCGGTGGTGGCCAGAAAATGGCCAGAAAGTGGTGGCCGAATACCCTCCATTCATACAGTCCATACGAGCGAGCTTTGAGACGAACGGACATCGGAATCAGCCTCAGGAGGTCTAAAAGAGAGGGAACGAACCGGCCCCGTGATCAGAAACCGCCGGAATCCGGCGACTGGAGAAGCCACGAGTCCACTGGTTTCTTCATCATTTTTGGTGATTCACGGGGTTCCACGGCCACAGCTTGGAGGGGAACGGTGGAGGGGAACGCGGCCCATCTTTCTCCTGGTGGTGGATCGACCTCACCTCGCCGGAATCCGGCAAACTCGAAATGGGGGCCTACCGGTTTCAACTCGATTCTCGGCGATCGGGGCTGCTCCACGGGCTGTCGCCGGCTTGGTTGAGGAGGGGAGACTGCCGACTTCTAGTTCAGCATAAATTCCAGCCCGATCTGGCCGGAGATCAGCTGCTGCCGGCGAAGGCACAGTGGGTGCCGTGCTGCGCGTGGAGGGGGGCCGTCGGGGAAGAAGGGGGAAAATTCCAGAAATTTCTGGAATTAAAATAAAACCAGGCAAGGGCAGTTTAGTAATTTCTCTCTTTTAAGTCCAGCCCAGCAAAATTACCAAAATGCCCCTCACACTATTTTAACCATAACTTCTCAGTCTTAGCTCAGAATCAAGCGTGCTACTAGTCTATGAACTCGTATCGACTAGCTCTACACAATGGTACCACAATCAAAAAAAACTAAAACCACAGGAAAAGTCAACCCTGGGCCCACTTATGGTCAAACTTGGTCAAATTTGAGAATTTTTTTTTTTAATCTTTTCCTAGGACGGGGTGTTACAATATGTGCAGACAATCTAAATGTTATAGAATGTGATGCATCTCAAAACCTGCATCATCAAGTCTCGAAAGAGTAGCTCAATATGGTGCACTCTGATGTTTATGGTTCCTTGGAAGTGGAATCACTAGGAGGCAACAAATATTTCCTGACCTTTGTTGGTGATGCTTCTCATAAGGTGTGGGTTTACTTCTTGAAGATGAGGGTTCATGTATTTAAGTACTTCAAAATGTTCCATGCCACGGTAAAACATGAAATAGATAAGAAGCTAAAATGCCTCCCCTCATATAATATAGGCAAGTACAGTTCCAGAGAGTTTAATGCCTACTGTAGTAGACATGGAATTTGGCACGAGAAAATGGTCCCTTGCACCCCACAACACAATAATGTAGCAAAGAGAATGAATCGAGTTATAATGGAAAGGTTAGAAGTATGATCAACATGGCTTAGCCACAAAAGCCATTTTGGTAGGAATATGTTCATGATGCCTGCTACCTGATCAACACATCACCATCTGTATAGTTCAATTTCAAAATTCTAAAGAAAATTTACCTGAGAAAAATATGTCCTACTCTCACTTAAGAGTGTTTGAATTGTTTAGCCTTTGAGCATGTATCCAAATAGCTCAGGCAGAAGCTCGGTGCAAGGTCTACTCTATACATCTTCATACAGAGATGAAGAATTTGGATACAAACTCTGGGACCTAAAGACAAAGAAGATTATCAGAAGCAGAGACATAGTGTTCCATGAAAGCTAGACACTAGACACTAGAAGACATTAAAAAGACTACAGTGACTTCTGCTTTGAGTTCTAGTGCCCAAAACATTGTTCCTAATCCAGTACGATCACAAATCACCACAAATGAAAATGTAGTGCATGAAGAAATTTGAGAAGCAAACGAGGAAAAAGAAAAGGTTGTTGAGTAGGGGAGACTCAATTATTTCCATGAGAAGCTGCAAGAACATCAAACTAGTAAGATAATGGTACACTTTTTGAAGCTAGCGGATCACAGGTTCGAAGATTTGAGCAAAGCTAGACTCCGTCAAAGAGATATCCATAATCTAAATATTTTTTTCTTATTGAAAAGAGGAAGCCAAAGAGTTTTCAGGAAGCTATTGATAGGCATAAAAAGTTAATATTTTTATACCACTTTTTATATTGAATTTTAGATAGTTTAAAATTATTTGTTAATGAAAAATATTGAATTACTGTATTTTTCTATTTTTTGTAAAAGAAAGACAAAACCTGAAATTACTGTATTTCTAGGCAATCTTTACTGAGAAAATCATATGTAGAGCTACACTTTGAGGTTTTGTGAGATTCTAGTTGAAAATGACTCCTGATTCACTAGGCTTCAATTCTGTAAAGTTTCATTTCAATTGGATTGGCCAATTAGTACCAGTTTGATTTACAATATCAACATTTTCATCAGTTGCGCCAGACTTACACTCTCTTGGGGAAATTGGAATTTGAGTGTATTCCTGATATCCAAATTGTGCAAACAAGATATTTCTAGAAAGCTAAGACATAGACATAACTTTTCATCTAGAATCAGTGAATTCAGAGATCATTTGGACATCCAAAGTGTGCTTGGAATATACTGACGCACACTGAAGATATAAAAGGAAAGTATCTTTGCTTACTACGATAATACATACGATTAGACTGTCATGTCATCACACTCCAGCCATGTGTATAATTATTGCCACATCATATGCCACGTGGGAAGTCAAATTATTCTAATTATATTAATTAGAATAATAATTATGGAAAAGAATTAGAATTAGAGTTAAATTGGATTCCTAAGGGAATATGGAATATTTCCTAATCCTAGTGTGAATGTGAGACACCAAGGACCATATTAACCCTTGATGGCCAACCATATAGAGAAAATATAGGAGTTTGAGATTATGTAAATTTGTTATCTCCTATATTATCTAGGTTTAGAGAATGACTCTAGGGTTTGTCTATGGTTAAACATCTCCTATAAATACCATACATCTTGTAACACAGAGAACCAATTCCTCACAATTCACAACCTCACCAGCCCACACGGCTGATACAATTCACCACCACACACCATTCAGCCCTCACAGCTAGGGTTCTAAACAGCCCTCACGGCTCTAATTCTTTTCTTCTTTCTCATGACAACAAAGTTAGGTTCTAGGTTTTAATACATTTTTCAAGGGTTTTTACATAGAGATATTCGGCTACACCAAGTTGAGATCAAGTGAGAAATTCGGCCAGCTAGTGGAAGACTTCAACCTTGCATCTTGAGTCATAGTTTGGAGAAGCAAAAAGGAGAAGGACTGGAGATCAAATTCAGCAGCCATCAACCTTTGGATTTGTTTATTTGCTCTTAATTTTCTTTGTTATTTAATCTATGTTTTCTTTCAAATATTTGATGGATATTTTTTAGAACATGTGTAACTAACTCTTGATAGGCATAAAATGTTAATGTTTTTATGCCACTTTTTATATTGAATTTAAGCTAGTTTATAATTAAATGATAATGAAAAATACTTAATTATTGTATTTTTCTGTTTTCAGTAAAAAAAAGACAAATGATAGAAATATTGTATTTCTGCGCAACCTTTACTGAGAAAATCATATCTGAAGCCACACTTAGAATTTTTGTGCGATTACTGTTGCTAATGATTACTGATTCAATAGGATTCAATACTAAAAAGTTTCATTCAAATGGTTAGTCCAATCAGTGCCAGTTTGATTTACAAATTCAACAAATTCATCAGTTGTGGCAGATTTACACTGTCTTGGGAAAATGAGGATTGGAGTGTCTTCCTGATGTCCAAATTATGCGATCAATATATGCCTGGAAAGCTAAGACACATACCTAATGTTTTCAATATAAAATAATTGGATTCTAAGTTCATTTGGTCACCCATAGTGTACTTGGAATCTGTCTAACGATCATTGAAGATAAAAAAGGAAAGTTTTATGCTTACTAGGACTACCATTGTGATTGGACTGCCATGTCACCACAAATAAGCCATGTGTCCGAATTTGCCACATCACATGACATATGGAAGTCAAATTATTCTAATTATTTTAATTGGAATAATATTTGGGATAAAAGGAAGGGATATTAGAGATTGATTATGATTCCTATGAAGATAAGGAAAGTATCTTTATCCCTAATGTGAACATGAGGCACAAAATACCTCTATGTCCTTAGGATGGCCGGCCATATAGAGAATTAATGGAGATTGAGATTATGTAATATTGTATCTCCTATATTTTTTAGGTTTTAGAGATACCTTAGGGTTAAACCACTCTTAAACCTCTCCTATAAATAGATTGATACATTGAGAGTAAAAAACATCCTTTACACAATTCATTATAGCCCTCATGGCTATAGCAGCCTTTCCTCACCTATTGCCGCACCTCTTCTTTCTTCCTCACGGCAGCAAAGCTTTCTTCTTAGGTTTTTGTTCAGTTTTTATTAGTGAATTCATAGCAAAGTTGTGCTACACAAAGTAAGGTTCAAGGAGGTTCAGCCAAGCCATTGGAGGAGTCAAACTTACTACCTTGATTATAGTTTGAAGAAGCCAAGGATTGAAGATTGAAGAATAAATTCCAGCAGCCATCAACTATTGGATTTGATTCCTTTTCTCTTTATTTCTTGCTATTTAATCTATGATATTTCTTTGTTGTTTGATGGATAATTTAGAAATCATGTGTAACTAATTTTTTTATGAGGATTGTGATGTAACCCTATTACAAGTATTTAGTTTTTAATGCATATTTAGTTTGGTTCATCTTTAAAGGTTAATATTTCATTGTAGTTCTTAATGCTTTCCATGAAAAGGTGGATTGATTTAGTATTTATATTGACTTAGGAATAAGGGATATAAATATGGATGGGCAATGAAATACATGGTTATAGGAATATTGCATGCCTTAGTGACAACGTTAACAAGGTCTTATTGGGTTTGTATGTCTTAGGACTTAAATTTCTATATTTATATTAGGGATAATTAAATACATTGTGCTTGCTAGATTAGAATGCATTGAGGAATCAACTTCTAGTCATTTGTGGTTAAAGGGGGGTTAAGCTATGAATCTATATTGCATTAGAACTAAATATGAGTAATAGTGATGAAATCATGATCCTTGTTCTTTTAAACTTTTGATTACATACTTGCTGCCTTGTCTTTCAATTTTAATATTGCTTTCTTTATTTGCTGTTTTTCACTTCATGCTTGGTTACTCAACACACAATCATTCAACAAATACTAATTTTAATTGATTTAGTTAATAATAGATTTATTTTCAATACTAGAGACATTATTCCTTGTGTGATTGATATCGGTTGCCTTTTCAAAAGGAATCCACTTTATTACTTGTTGATTTGTGCACTTGCGAGTTAATCTAAAATATACCACAATAACTGTCTATACGAATTATGATGTATCCCTATTATGACTACTTAGTTTTTAATGCATATTTGAGTTTGATTCATATTTATGTTTAATATTTCATTGTAATTCTTAATGCTTCCATGAAAAGGTGGATAGATAAAGTATTATATTGATTTAGGAATAAAGAATATAATATGGATGGGCAATGAAATACATAATTATAGGAATATTGCATGCCTTAGTGACAACTTTAACAAGACCTTATTGGGTTTGCATGTCTTAGGGCTTAAAATTTGGTATTTAGATTATGAATAATTAAATACCTTGTTCTGGCTAGATTAGAATGCATTAATGAATCAACTTCTAGTCACTTGTGGTTAAAGGGGGTTAACTTATGAATCTATCATGCATTAGGGCTAAATAGGAGTAACAATGGTGAAGTCATAATCTTTATTTCGTCAAATCCTTAAACTTTTTACTTTCTGCCTTGTTACAATTTTAATATTGCTGTTCTTTTAATTAATTCTTTACTACTCAAACAAACAATCAACAAACAATTCTCCTTTTACTTTTATTAATTTAATTAACAATTGATTTATTTTCAGAATTTGAGACATTATTCCCTGTGGGATCGATATAGGAATTCTCTAAGAATACCACTTTATTACTTATTGATTCTTGCACTTGAGAGTTATCAAATTACACCACAACAATGTTTTGGCGCCGTTGCTGGGGAATAATTATTTTTAATTTTGATTTAAATTTGTTGTTGATTAAATTGTTGTTTTAGTTTAACTTTTGTTTTTGTTTTTGTGTAGGTTCGGTTTTAGCCATCAAAGAACAACGGTTGGAGAGCTTTATTGGATCCAAAGTAATCCAATTTGAGTTTGAAGAAAGAAGATATCAAAGTAGCTAAGTATTTCAATTTTTTTTTTTGTGTTTAGGGTTTTTAGTTTTTTCCGGTTTTGAAAAAAAAAATATTTTTTGTTCACTATTTTTATTTGAGGTTTAATTTACTGAGTTGTGTGTGTTTACTCAGTTGTTATTTGATTAATATTTTGTTTCGTTTTGATATAAAAAATAAAAATAAAAATTTCAAAATTTGGAAAAGAAAAAAAAAAGTGCACTTTTATTTCTGTTTTTATTTTGATTTGCTTGCTTTTTTTAGTTTTATTTTGCTTTAGGTTGTGTTTCTTTTTATTTTAATTTGGTTTACTATTATTTTTAATATTTTGAGTTAATTTAGTTTGTTTAATTTAATTTTTAGTTTTAATTTTCGTTGTTGAATTTTTGTTTTGTTAGTTTAAATTTTTGTTTTTCATTTGTTCTTCTAGCTTGTGTTTTTGTTTGTTTGGATTATGAGTTTTCTAACTCATTGTTAACTTTTGAAAAAAAAATTAGAAGGATGTAGTCTCAGAATTAAAATTATAATATGCAATTTCAAGGTTATGAATATCAATCTTATTGGAACGAATTTGGGAATTATGGAGTCCAAGCTATTTTATGCAAACTATGTATAGGTAATCATTCAAGTTTTGATTGTCAAGTGAGATATTTTTTTTACCTTGAAGATTCATATGAGGATTTATCATGGCAAACCGACTCTCCTCCCAATTCATATGACTGCATGGTACAATCAACCAGAATATGCATGGCTGGATCCTTCAAAGATTCTGCAACATCAAGTGGAGAGAATTCAAGATTCTTGTTCTAAATTCTGTGCACAAGTTGAGAAATCGCGTCATGAGCTATCTGCTATATTTAAAGATATTGCGATTTTCATTGAGCATCTAGAGGTAGCATTTTCACAAAGAACTCAAGAAGACTTTCCAAATAGTGTGGAAATTAACTCTACTCAACAAGTTGAGTAATTGATAAATTTTCAAGAGCTACTAAATGAAGATAAGGGGCATGAGTGTAACATCCCTTCTTGAGAAAATAGTAAAATTTTCAAATTTGACTAAGTTTGACCAGTTGACTGAGTGTGAGTCCCACTTTGACTTTTCATGGGGTTTAGATTTTGGATTTGACCATGGTACCGTTGCTAGAGCTCATTGATACGAGTTTGTAGACTAGTAGTACGCTCGATTCAGAGCTAAGACCGTGAAGTTATGGTTAAAACAGTGTGAATGGCATTTTGGTAATTTTGAAAAATGCTGTAATTAAAAGAATGAGAAACTACAAAATTGCCCTTACCTCCTACCTCCACCCCCCCTCCCGCTGCGCCTCTCCGATTTTCCCTGGCCACGGCCAAATGCTGACCTAATCTGGCCAGAAACAACCCAATACTCGAAGCCAGCAACCTCCATTACCTATCCACACTGATGACAACCTGTGGGACCACCTGGATTGCTGAAAAACATGAAAAATTAGGTAACTGCTTTTGTCTCCAATTGCCGGTTTCAGATGAGAATCCTACAATGGGTTAGCTATTTTTCCCCTATTTTGGACCCTAGGAACCCAATTACGTCGTCAATTTGACTCAATTCCTTCTCGTTTGAACGGAATAAGGAAAGTTTCCCTTTGACTGTGAGTTTCGGGTCATTTTTCAGCCATCACTCGTGACCATCGGGCAAGATAAGTTGACTACTATATCCTACATTCCTCAAGCTTCAATTTGATATATAGTTTGTGTATTATTGTTGAGTATTTGAAATTGGCTTAATTTTGAGCTATGTTTGTGATAACTGTTGAAATTAGATGGAAATTGAGCATTATTTCTAAATTGAGAAACTCAACTTTGAGCTTAAATTTTGGTTGATGATTAATTGGATATTTATGGCTTGATTTCTGGTTTGGGTCGTGTGAAGTTGAATATGTGACTTTGTTGGTGTATGCGAATGGAATTTGGATTATTTTAATGAGGATTTATAAGTATAATTGATGCTCTATGTTGCTGAAAGTTTATTTTACAGTAATACTTTGGACTAGAAATAGTTTAATACTTGGTTTTTGAAATGTAAATTAAATACGGTTATTAGGACCTTTTGGAGTTTGGTCAATTTCTTGCAAGAATTATTAAAATGTGTATTTTGGAAACTTGCTTTTGGATTATTGATTTTCGGTTATGGTAAGATTTACCTACACTAAAATGTTGAAAATGGAGATTTACTTGTTGTTGGATTTTTATTAGGTAACCATGTAGTTGGAGGGGTTTATAAACCGATGTTTTGAAACTTTTGATTCATTGGTATATGACAAACTGTTATAAAGAAGCGATTATTAATTGTATTTGATTTGTTTCGGTTGGTTTTTCTTGTGCATTTAAATTATAATATTTAAATATATGATAAGTGAATTTAAATGGGCATTGAATCTAGATTTTTATCTGTATTTGTGAATTTAATGGAACTCATATTTATTTGGAATAAATATGGAATCTGTGATCTAAATGGTTGGTTAGTGATTTATGAAATTTTTGGATATTTTCATAATTTTGAAGAAAATGGTAATTTCAAAAAAAAAAGTTGTGGCTTTTGTAGAATTTAAGAATTTTTGGGGCAATTTTCTGATAGTCGAAAGGTTTGAATACTTTTGTGAAATTTTTCAAAATGAAAGGGTTTTGAAAAATTCATGAAATCCGATGATGGATGATCTCGGAGATGATTTTGAAGAGTACCACACAGTATCGAGATATGTTTGTTGTTACGTGCGCTATTATGTTATTATGCCATCCTCTGTTGCGGACACATGTCGGGAGAGAGATGATGAGGATCCTGTCATGACGTATTTGGGACGCCGGTCCGTCGTGATGAGTTATACCCCTTTCCCCCGCTTCTAACGTCGTCAGGACGCTTAGGGTCACACGGCACTCTATTATTATATTATTATATTATTATATTATTATATTATGTCATCCTCTGTTGCAGACATGTGTCAGGAGAGAAATGATGAAGATCCTGCCATGGTGTACTTGGAACGCCGGTCCATTATGATGAGTTATACCCTTTCCCCCCGCCTCTGACACCATCAGGACGCAGAAGGTCACATGGCACGATACTAGAGTGTGGTACCAGTTTTGATATATGATCATCGATTTATGGTTTTAGATTGGTTTTTGAATTTATGGGTTGTGGCCCTTCTACTTGGTATTTTATGAGAATATATTTGAAAAAAATGAATTTAAATGTCTTTTGGATTTTCTTTTATGGTTTTGGTGATTGATCTGTGATTTGGGATATTGTTAAATTATGTTTTCGCTCCTAAATTGTGTTATAATGATTTAATAATTTTTGAAAATAAAGCTAAAGGTTGTGTCCCATCGGGTTGACATTTTAGAGAATATGTGCACCAAAATGATTTTTAAATGTTTATGAAGTTTATTTATGGAATTATGTATATTAATTATACTTGAAAGTTGTAATAATTCTATTTGTTATGTATATACATATATACCTTCTCTTACTTTTATACTTGAAAAGCTAATGAATGTAGCTTTAGTAAGGAAAGCATGTCTTTACAATTATTGAATTAGTCGATGCTTTTATGATGGTTTTGTATATGCTGGGATTTGATGATACGTAACATTGGGATTATGGTTATGAGATGTTGAGATTTGTTCATGGCTTTGAGTATGCTTATGCCTATAATATTATTAAAAGCTATTTAAGAACGACAGATAGCTTGATCCCTATTAATAAGGGTATATAGGCAACTCGAATTTTTTAAACTGAGTCCAGCTACAAAAAATATAATTGATATATTTATTTGAATGTTAAATTTTATTTACTGAGGTGTGGTTACTATGTGGAAATGATGTTGGTAGATTGGATTATATATAGGAATGTATTTTCTTGCACGGATTGTACTTTTATGTATTTAGGTAATGTTCTAAAAACAAATGAGATGTTGCCAAAAAATTTAATACAATTTCTGGAACTATAAATCATTTTCCTTTTGATCGATTCGTCTTATTTAAAAAAAAAAATGTTTCTGATGGAGTTATATGACTGCTTAATGACTTAATAAAAATATTAAGTCATGCAGGCAAAATCTAGGTGGATTGGGTCCTGTCATTGAGGATCATCGAGAGGATATATCAAGTACTCAAACAAGCCAAAAGTTAGCAAAACTAGAAGAGAGTAAGATCGTGGTCACACATCATGAAGGTTAATGGAGCTAAGTTCTCAACTTTTCAAACTAGAAATTGAATTTTCAATAGCTCAAGATGCATATACAAGTTCCCAGCTAGGAATTAAAGACAAGTGGACTAAAATAGAAGCTAATGCAAGCATGATTATACCTATAGGAGCTCAAGTCGTTAAAATAAAGATTGTCACTAAAAGTATATTTTTAGTAACAAATATGAAAATATTATCATTGATAATTTATTTTTATTGACAATGTGTTTAGATTTGTTACTAAAAATATACTTTTATTGATAATTTTTATTTTAATAAAATGATAATATCATCGTTGTAGAATACTATATATATATATATATTATTTTACTTTTTCAAAGTTAACTTTTTATTTTGGTCCAAAATTTTCCAAGTTAACTTCTTATGAAAAGGAGCAAATATTAAGATAGTTGTTGAAATTCTTCTATATTGATTATTATTACAATTGCACGTATATATCCTATTCCAAAACAAAAACTAATTTCCGCGTGCCATCTCCATTGAGAAACTTCCAGCTCATTTTTGAATCATGCACTATGTCCATTTTGCATCAAAGGAACAAAACTAGTAAACGTATATAACTTTGCCATAAAAATAAAAATAAAAACAATCTATACCTACAATTAAAAACTATTTCACATGCACCTTTTCTTTTTCTTTTTTTTTCAATAATTGCACATTCTTCCTTTTTTATTTTATTTATTATTTATTCTGAAACT